>NQLW01000606.1:70807-115220 GCA_002312845.1 Kalanchoe fedtschenkoi
TTTACCCAGTTTCTATTTGGACTTTGCGGCGATTGATATCTGAGCTGCTTTTATCAATATCCTATCAAGAAAACATCAATGAATTCATTATATCTGAGCTGCTTTTATCAATATCCTATCAAGAAAACATCAATGAATTCATTATAAGAACCGGTGTCCAGCATCTACTGGTTAACGGTGATGACTATACTCACCGATTGAATCTTTGCAACTGTTGCTTTCTGCTTCTTAAGTTCCTTACTGCCAGCTTTTCGATTTTGTTTTGAAGCTCAGAAGCCTAACAATTAGGAAGTGAAATTATCATAAATTAAAATTAAAGTTCACAACACATACAAAAATGATCCTGATAAAGTTATTCATTCAGTAGAATAGAACATGATAAGGAAAGCAACGACACAGGCCTAAACATTTTACCAACCTGCTTCTTAAAACTTTTAGACCCTTCAACAAGCCGATTTATCTCTAGTTCTTCTTCTGATATAACTTTCTTCAGCTCATTCGTCACATCAAGATCATCCATACTGATCTTTGAGCTGCTTTCAGTGAACCAAGTTGCTTTTCAAGTAAAGAATGTTCTGCTATAAAATTCTTTCTGTTATCGGCAACAAAAGAATTAAATAGTGATAGCCTGCAGAATGTAAGATGTTCGTTTTCATCTCATGTCTGTTCCAGAATAGGACAAGGTCGTGAAGTAACATGATTTTAACGACAGCTCTTCCAGAAAGTTAAGTACCAGTATCATGAATGTTGCGACGCCAAGGTTCATCCTTCTGAAGCAGAACACATGCTTGAGCAGCGGTTGGGCTGTCCACAACAATATAGTCTATACCCATCATCCGGGCATGCTCTAGATATGACCACATCATATTTAGCTGCAAATACAAATTGTTTTAGTAGTTTTGAGCATAGTGGTATTATCCAACATCGCCTATTGTAAGCTCAAAATTGATTCTCATACGCTCCCTCACTCATTGTCAATTGGTTTTGAGTGTCGATCCGACAAATTTATATGGTATCAGAGCGGGTTTTGGCTGCACTCTTAGAGCGGGTTTTTACTGTTTTGGCTGCACTCTTAGAACATGCCCGTGATGGTTCACCGATTAACTAGATCCGCACGGGATCCCACGAAGCCATATTAATAATATAAAATTACCTAAAAGTATAAATTTTTTTAAAAATATTAACATAAAATATGAATTGAAATAACAATTAGATATGAACGAAAATAGAAAACGTGTGACATAATTAATAATATGACAATAAAAATACTATGACAAATATCAAATAAAAATGAAGCTTAACAATGCAATTGTTCGGCCAAATAATACACAACGTGGCCTAATAAAGAAATTGGACAATTATTAAATAACAATAAAAAATTATGACATGACCAATCAAGAAATAAAATAGAAAAAGTACATATGAAGATACACCATTCAATGGTGGTAACGTGTGAATGAGTCAATAAGGACACTTTAGACAGCTAATAAATTATAAAATAATAATAAAAAATATGATTTAATGGTGGTAACGTGTGAAGATAAAGTAAGAAAGCTAGGAACCTATGCACGTGCTGAGCCAGATCTGCCGAGGAGACGTTGAGGAATGACGATTGTTGATGAATGGTCGACGTGATGGAGTAAAGAAACAGAATGAATTTTATATTTTTGAAATTTTTTAGGAATTTTTTTAAGGAATACTCCTTCACGCCAGATCTCGCCAATCGTCGTATCTCCAAGTATCTCGCGTTTTCGTCAGATACGTATCTGAAACGTGAATACCGCGGAGAGTTGACGTGTCCATGCAACCTAGGATACGTGGATCTTAAAAATAAGGTGAATTAAATTGAATTGTTAAACGATGATTCACAAATCATCGCTCCCATTACACCATCCTACCATAAATCCCATCTATTTAATTTGTTTCTTTAGCCAGCAAAGTTGCTTTTCAAACAGGCCCCTCAATTTTTGCCTGGCAGCCTGTTCCAACTATAATTTCATCTTGTTCTTTAATGTATTCCTGCAAGCAAGCAGCCCAAGTTGGTCACAATCTTAGTGGTTTCAACTTTCAACCCAATGTATCAAACTTCATATGGAATAAACGCTCACTTGTTCAACTCTGCAAGCTTCAGATGCTTGATTTTTCCGTCTTGCTAAATCCTCTTTTATTTTAGCAACGTTAGAAGTTCTTGACCTGACTTTTTCATCTATTTCGCTCATTTGTTTCTGAGCATTGGCAAAGGCAGCAGAAGCAGCTTCTTGCTGATTCAACAAAAAGATATTTACTCAGTAGTCATTTTCCCTGATTTATAATCATATGACTAATGTAAAAGCAGACGAGAAAACTATCATATAATGAGAGCATTATTTATCATAAAAAGGCCAGAATTTTTTTCAAAAGCGGCATACTGTGACAGCATACCACATTCCTCTATGCTCAATCAACTAATTTTCCCAAGGAGCTAACTGCGCTCGAATCCGCCTAAGGTCGGAAGATGTTTCTCTACTTCAGCTGTTGTGTTTATAAATTATATTAGCGGTGGCTAAAAAGATAACAGGTCTGGCTGCACACATAGCCATGGTTATTTAATTGAGCTAATTTATATCTAATTAAGTGTATGTGGTTTTGGTCTAGAGTTGTTCCACATAGGTCAAGGTACCTATCCTTCTCCCACAATGGTTTCGACAGACAATTTCACGAAAACTCAGATGACGAGAAATGCGTCCATAAACCAAAAGCCACATACGAGCATGTAATATGCATAAACAAGAGTCCTGTATTACCTATAGCCCTGTCCTTGATTTTTTCCAGCATTTTCTCTTTATTAGACAACATTTCTTGAAGCTTTGGTATTGATCGGAACAAAGACAATTCCTTCAACATATATGCTTCAGCTTCATTCCGGACATCCTGCCATTGTATATTCAGGGTTTCTAGCCTGCAAATAATTTATTTAATATGCAAAAAAGAGAAGAAGTGTTCCAACACAAGAAGATTCAATATTTTTTTAGCCTCAGAAATTACTACTTATAAGCTTGTAGCAAAATATTTCTTCTGAAGTTACAAAACAAATTATGTCTACCGACAACTAATAAATAGTTGGCCAGGGTACTCACTGTTTAAATGATTCATCAATTTTCTCGAAATATCAATTGGTTCCAATTACGTCTTCAGGGTACTCAAAAAATCCTTCATCATGCGGTCCTCGATCGAGGCTTCGGCTTCATCAAAGATATTTATTCAACTTGTCCCTGATATAGCAAGAGTACTTGTCAAAGACAATGCACACCATCAAACATTATTTTGCCACAATAATACCTGTAAAATCCAAAAACAGTTGTTGTCTAAATCCACTCCTTTCCCTTTCAGCTTTATTGGGACCTCAGTGAAGTTGCCTGTTGTCACGAAATGCTACACTACACGTGTGATTACTAACTCACTATAATTAACAACTTCAGATGTTCCATCGTCCGAGAATGTATCACATTAATAGAGAAAACTAAGATACGAGTAAAGAACCCGACAAAAAAGGTAGAGACTCAATGTAGCCCTTCAAATGACTTCTACGAAAACATAAACAAATTCCAGATGTATAGAAGTCGAATGAATTAGTTTAATATGCTACAATCCAGACTCCAACACAACTGCAGAAACAAATTAACATTTCTGTTCAGCCCTCTCACAGCCTTTTGTACGATCAATCAGTAGAGTAACTTCTTATATCAACACAAACGTTACATAAGTATATATGAACTTACCAGGTCAGTCAATAATCTCCTTAATATTCACGGAAACACCAACGCTAACCAAATTCTGATGGTTAGTTACTTAGCTGAGTTATGAATGAGCCCCGAAACTTTATTTTGTCTCATCTACATGCATTTGAAACTTCCATAAGCATAGTGTTTGTTGATTTGGGGAGGTGTGGTGAGAGCAGGCTTCGGTCTCTGCTTCGACGCTGCTCGTGGTGGTTTGGTTTGGTTTCACTGTTGGATTTTATTAATATAAGAGACAACATTAAAAGACACGACAATAAAGAGATAAGGATAGCGATAGACATGACAACATCAATCACAGTCACTTGGGCTCAGCATAGACGCTGGCGGGGAGCCTAGGAGTCGCAACGGCCGCAAGCGGCACTGCCTTCTGCAGCGCCAGTCCGAAAACCTCGTCCATGTTCATTTTCCCGGCCCCATCAGGCATCCTCCAGTCGAACGAGTGTACCAGCGTTCCCAAAATCAGCTCCACCATCAGCACCCCCATCCGAGTCCCAGCGCAAATCCTACGCCCGGCTCCAAACGGAATCAGCTCAAAATCATTCCCTCTTGGATCAATCTTCGCGTTTCTCCCGCTCATGAACCGGTCCGGGTTAAATGTCAACGGATCCTCCCACACATCCGGGTCTCGCCCGATGGCCCAGATGTTGACGCTCAGCCGGGTGTTCTTAGGGATGTAGTATCCGTTTACCATGCACGCTTCTGACGAGACACGTGGCAGGTTGAGCGGTGTGGATGGGTGCTTCCGGAAGGTCTCCTTGCATATGGCTTGAAAGTAGGGTAGCTTCGCTATATCCGATTCTTCGATCCGTCTTTCTCGCCCGATTACCCGATCCATCTCTTCGTGGGCCCGTTTTAGGATAGCCGGGTTTACCAGCATCTCCGCCAAAGCCCACTCGATTATGCTTGATGACGTGTCTGATCCCGCCGTGAATAAATTCTGCACAAAATTATCAAAAAAATTTAAATTAATCAATTATTTCAAACAAAGATATGGCAAATAATTTAAATAAATAATGTGGAATTTATTGGTACCAAGACGAGAGCTTTGATGTTGGTGATGCTCAGTCTTTCACCTTCACTAGTCTTGGCTCTGTGCTCTAACAGAACATCAAGAAAATCCTTCTTACTTTTCCGGTTTCCGGCGGCATTCAGATGCTCGTCAATCATCTTGGTGATGAGGAGATCGAATTTCTTGTGCAGACGTTTCATACCACGCTCAATTCCTTGCAAATCCATCCATGCAATGGACGGGATCCAATCTCCGAAGTTGAAGTACCCGGCCGTGGTCATCAGCTCCACCACCATGTCCTTGAACTCGTTCGACTCGGTCCCAACGGTGACAAAAACTCTCTTACCCAAAAACACCTGCCCGATCATGTTGGCCATGGCGTAGTTCAACATCTCGGGCACCACGACAACCTCTTGCCGCTGGCTCGCGTTGTAGATGGCGTGCAACATGTGGCCCATTTCAATGGTCCGGACGCCCGACCAGTCCTCGAGCGCCTTGCCACCGAGGAAGTGGAGGTTGCTCAGTTTCCTGAGCAACTTCCACCTGGGACCGTAGTCTGCAAAGACTAGGTCCTGCGCGTTGTAGGCTAAGTTGGTGGCGCCGGCATTGGGCGGGCGGTTGGAGAAGTTAATGTCCAAGGTTTTGAGGAAGGCCTTGGCGGCCTCGGGGGTGGACGCAACCACCATGTCGCATGTGCCCATCTTGAGATGCAAAACCGGGCCGTACTTCTTGGCCATCTTAGCCAGGGCCACATGGGGCATGGACCCTAAGAGCGGAAGCGCTCCCAGTATCGGCCAGCCTCTAGGACCCGGAGGGAGGCGGCGAGACAGTAGCAAGGAGTTAAGCATTTTGACGCTGAATCTGACCACGTAAAACACAAAAATAGCAGATAGAACATCTCGGAGCAGAAGGGATGTTTGGACTGGTGGTGCACTCATTTTTTGTTTTTTTTGAATGTTTATTGATTGAGATGTGGAGGTTGTGAGAATCTGAGGGTATATTTTTTCAACCTGGAGCTCACTGCTGTTTATAAAGATGAAGTTATGAGTACACTTTTTTCTGGTTGGGATAGAAAGCAAGACTGTTAGATAGTCCACACATGGTTGCTATTAGTGACCTACCACTGCATATGCTCACTCCAATAATCGAAGGCCTCTGCCTACAACCTGCCAAGGGCCCACCTATGGCCATCCACATTGTCTTCCTGACTCAGATTTATGAGATGGAGGGAAAGGAAGGGATGAGAAAAATTAAAAAGTAATTGTTCCTATATTTTTTAGGAGGGATTTGGAGGGGAAGAGATGTAAAAGGGTAAAATGACTATTTTGTCTTTCATTAAAAGATTGTTTATTAAGATAAAAATTATTATGTAAAGATATTTTAATTAATTTTTTTATTTTCTTCTCTTATTTCTTCAAATCATTTTTAAATTCGGAAACACTCATTTCTCTCTTTATCCCTTTCAGCATGTCATGTGCATGGGTGTGCACATACTTTGTCCAAAGTGATGGATCGGCGACAGTGGGGTGGTGGGCAGCGCAGGGGTCAGTGGAGGAGGAAATTGGGGGTTGGGAGGAGAGAGAGAAGAGAAAAAGAAACTCCTGCATGTGATATTCATTTTCCAGCAGGCCATATTCGATTTTGATTATCATATAATTAACTTATTTGTTTATTTTTAATTGGAACATGACAAATCTAATACACGTTTAATACTCTCATCAATCTTAAAAGGTAAGAAACTAATTAATACATCATCATAATCCATAAATAAGTTCTATACTTCATCACGTTTTATATTTTTCGCAGAATTTTAAATTGATACATATCAATTATATTTGGTCAATAACTAGCATTAAAATATTTTTTAATCTATTTAATTTAAGTTTAAATGACTACTATTTAAAGAAATGGGAAATTACCAAACATAAAAAGAGTATATCAATATTAAGGTCCTATTTGGTTTAACAAAATTTATATTAACAAAAACTAGAAGAAATTTTTTTTATTAAAATAAATAGTATTTAAATACACAGCCACAATTTCCACCCCTAATCTGACATATGAAAAAATAAATAAAATTCATGAAAAAAAAATTGTTTTCCCTTCAACTTTTCATTACTCTTCATTTTTGAGTGGATAATGGATGCTATTTTCTCAACAGTTTAACAATACACAGTACACGCGGATTTAATATATTAATTTAGACTGTGCTTGATTTAGGATGTGATTGGTTTACGGAAAATTGGTGGGAAGAAAAATATAGTATAAAATAAAAAAGGAAATTTTTGAGAAAATAAGAAAGAAATTTTGTAGGGGTGTGTTTGGTTTAGGAAAAATTTGGTGGAAAGGAAAATTTGGAGTAAAATGTTCTCGCCCATGAAATCCAACCTATTTTCTCATGTTTGGTTAGGGGTGAAAATGTGAAAAAATGCTAAAATATTTTTTATTTTAAACAAATTTTTCTTCCTATTTTCCATCTAATTTTCTTGTAAATATTCCTTCTCATTTTCTTACAAATTTTTATTCTTATATTCCACCAAATTTTCCTTGAACCAAACAAAGCCTTAGAAAAAATTTAATGGAAAGAAAAATTGGTGAAAAATAAGAAAGAAAATCTATGATGAAATGAGAATGAAAGATTATAGAAATATTAAATGAGAAATATGAAGAAAAATTTGTTTTGAAAAAAATTTAGTGTTTTTTTATTATTTTTCACCTCTAATCAAATAATAAAAAATATAATAAATTTCACGAAAAATTCACTTTTCATCAATTTTCTCTGAAACAAACACACCCTTAACGTAAACTGACCGAAGAAGACTATAAATTCAGTATCCGAGAGAGAGCAGTTTTTTTGCTTGAGTCAAATGATGTGTCGATTCAATTAATAAGCACTTAATTATCTGGCTTAGGTGAGGTGATGGCTAGTACCAATTTAATAAGATAGCCAGGACGAACCACTCAACTCAGGTATCCAGCTTTAGGGTAGCATTGTTGGGTGAAAATCGATTCAACGAATTGATATAATTTTACCGAATTAATTCAGTTCGGTTAATTCGGTCGCAAACTGAAAAAAATTGGTTAATTTGGTTCGATTAATGGAAGAAGAATTTTTTGAGTTTAGTTAATTCGGTTAACCGAATTAATTAAAAAATAAATTTATTAAATAAAAAATGATGATTTATAAAATATATTTATTTTTTTCGGTTAATTCGGTTAATTTTGGTTAATTGAATGTTTAACCGATAACCGAATGAACCGAATTATCAGTTAACTATATAATTCGGTTCGGTTATCGATCGAGACTTTTAAAATTCGGTGAATTCAGTTCGATTAACTAGCTGATGCTCTCCCCTAGCCCTAACCGTACAATTGAACATATCAACATTTATCTAAATGACCCAATGATGGATCGAAAACAGTTTTAAAATTGTAATTAAAATATTTAATATAATAAATTCACTGATGACTAATTAGTTTATTAATTTGATAAATTTCAGTCTGAATGTATTTGCAGTTTAATATGTTACAAGATTTACTTGAATATTTTTTTAAAAAAAGTTGTATTTTTTCCGCCAAAACATACTGAGTGGACATATGAAAATTTTTACAAAATTTGAATTATTATAATAATGATTTGATGCGTTTTTGAAACTGTTTGATATTTGAAATTGTTTATATAATAAGTGCACCATTGAATTCAATGTTTTTTATGATTTTATATGTTTTTGAAAGTCAATCTACAAATCGAGACCTACAAGGCGTTGGTCTACTAATTAAATATTTTGTTTAACAATCTCAATGAGGGGATGTGTAACCCTGTGACCACCACACAAAAAAAAAATCTAAGTGCATGATATCATTGAGATGAATCATGTAACTGAATTTAAAAAATATTTAATGCAAAAAAATAAAAATGAGATACATGTAAGAAATATACGATATGTAGATCATTTGTGAATCACTTGAATATACAAGTAGACTTAGAAAGATACAACAGTTTGGTTTACAATAGGAAAAATTAGATAATGAATGAGATGAAAGGGAGAGAAATTATTTGGAAAAAAATAGGAACACACTGGTGAAATTAGAAATTTTATTTCGGGGGTACAGAAAAATTATTTTAAGCTGTATAAGGTACAAAAATAAAAAAATGATATTTTTTAGCATAATTGGGGGTAAAAAAAAATTTTAAGCTAGTTGGGGATACAAAAATAAGAAATTTAATATTTTAGACTTAATTGGGGTATAAAAATTAAAGGGAAAAGTTTAATAGTGTCCCATGAACTATCATTAAAAATAAAAGTGGCACATGAACTATTTTTTGTGTTAAAAAATATCCATGAACTCTTCTAATATTGTAATTTAACTCATGAACTATAATTTGTGTATAATTGAACTATCTACTTTTTATTTTTTTTACAATTAAACCCAATAAGAATACTCATGTTATTTTTCATAAATATTAAAATTTATTACCCTAATCTTCATCAGAGCAACGATCGGTTTGCGATCATCAAACCTGCCGACTACCATAATCTTCATCGGAGTAGCGATCATCAAATCTCTAATCTTCATCAGATTCGGTAAGCTTTTTTTGTTGAATTTCTCAATTAATTTTGCATCCATTGGTGCTCGTACTCTCTCAAGCCCTAATTATCTGCAGCGATGTTGTTTGCTCCGTTTTCATGTTTTATTGAAATTTTATTGCATTTATCAGTAATTCAATATGATCTTGCACTTTGGAATCTTAAATTTTGACACTGAATATCTGTTTTGTTTATTTAATTAAAAGTTAATGGTTCAATTATACAAAAATTATAGTTCATGAGTTAAATTACAACATTAGAAGAGTTCATGTGTATTTTTTAACACAGAAAATAGTTCTTGTGCCACTTCTATTTTTAATGATAGTTCATGGGACAATTTTAAACTTTTCCCAAAATTAAAAATATATTATTTTTATACTAAGATGTGAACAGTTTGGCCTGGACCTGAATGGATAGTTGTCCCCGTTGTCCACCCAGTGGAACCGCCTCGGTAAGAAAGGAGATGAGAGAACGGTAGAACGGACAAATTAATTCTACGTGAGTTTAAAAAGAAATAGAGAGGAAAATAAAAAAATATAATTATTGAATTACCTTTAAGTTATGGATTGAAGATAAAATAAGAATAAATGTGTTTTCATTCCTCTTCTCCTCCAAACAACCCAAATCTCTTCCAAATCATTTCTTAAGCTCTCGTTTGGTATCATGTATTAGACACATGATGATATTATTAATACAATGATGATGTGTTTGACTCAGAATAGGAATACGTATTAATAATGCAGGAGAGAAATTTTACCTTCGGAAATCCGTATTGATAATACATTCTCAATATGTGGTATTATTTATATGAGTATTAATAATACGCGTGTAAATAATATGTTGTACCAAACGTGCATTATGGCATTTGTTACTGAGTTTGAAGGGAAAATGAGAAAAAAGAATTGAATGGAGAAGAAAAGAAAGAAGAAGAAATGAGAAGTAAAAACAGAGTTGATCTCAAGTTTATGAGGGATTTCAAAGAAAGAAAAAAATAGGGAAATTACTAAATAGACCTTAAGTTTAGGTTGGATGTATAGTGAAATAGGGGGAAAAATAATAATTTCAACCACTTTACATCCCTTACCCAATCCTTCTAAATCAGAATGGAATAAAATACGGGGTTAAATTTCCTTTGAAACCCTCCAAATTTCTCTTTAAAAAACATTCAATCCTTAAAATCAGAATGGAACAACTTTCTTCACTTCAAATTCTTTTCTTTCCTCTCGTTTCTCTTCTAAATCACAGCCGTGAACACCACCTAACAAAAATCTGAAACAACCATTTTCTGTTGCTTTTTTATGTCATTCCATTCTTTTATTTTAATCACTTAATTCACAACACACACTCTACCTACAAGTCCAGGCATGACCAACGGGTTCAGCGAGCACAAAAAATGTCTCACCATCTAAAACCCTACCAACATTGTTCGCTCAATCTATCTATCTACCTATCTACTCTTAACTACCTTGAAATCTCGAGGAAGCTTCTTGGGTTTCTCGTCTCCTCTCTCTCTCTTTTTTTTTTCCTACTACTTTGACACTCCTTTAGTCCTTTTGGATTACAGAAAATTAAAAAAATAATAAAATAAATAATCAATGAAAAAATGATTTTTCATAAGGTCACGTTTGGTAGTTGGTATGGGATTAGGGAGCATTATTTGTAACGGGATTAATTATCCCACCTAGTTTGTAGGGATTATTAATTCTGATTTCAAAGAGTAAAATGTATACTAGGGATTAATAATACTTATCCTAATAGTGAACCAAACGTGCTATATTGGTATTAATTATCCTATCCCTTTGTTAATACATGCTACCAAACAAGGGCAATAAAAGGAACATTTGTTTTATACTACTCTATTTTGTTACGAATTTCAAATGTAGAAAAAACAAAACACCATTTTTTTAAAGTATTCTTTTCATCCCCAAATATTCTAAGAACCAAACAAGTGGTGGTATCACAACTTATTTAGGCTGTGTTTGGTTTAGGGAAAACTTGAGGGAAAGGAAAATTTGAGGGAAAATGATAAGAATTTCTTTGTTTGGTTTAGGAAAAATTGGGGACGGAAAACTAAATGAAAAGTTAGATGAAAATTTTGAAGGAAATTTGTTTAATTTAAAGAAGGTTTTAGTGTTTTCCACAAAATTTCTCACTACAAATCAAACAAAGAGAAAATATAATGGATTTAGGAGGAATTAATTTTTCCCTCCTATTTTTCTTTACCTCAGACTTTCCTCGAACCAAACACAACTTAGTGTAAAAAAAAGGAAAAAAAAATTTCATCAGAGTTTTTTTTTAAAAAAATTCCATCTACCGTCAGGACAAGTTCTTTGATACCACTAATTATTCTGTTGTCCCTGCTCAATCAGATCATAATATGATTGTATTATATCTTGCACTAAAACTATTATTATTCTCTTCCCATGACGTAAATTTTGTTAAATTTATGAAAGTGATGATTTTTTATATGAATTTTTCTTTTTTTAAAAAAAAATTATTAACATAAATTACAACGCAAATATACGACCATCAAAATTCAAAATCAAGATAATGAGAATTGTTACCACCAGACTACACCCCTATGACTTTTTGTGAATTTTTCTTCATCAATTTGTTTGGACTTGTTTCTACTTCCTTCACATGAAAATACTGATTTTTCTACGCAGTTGATTATTTCTTCATCAGGATTTCTGGATGCGTGTACTTGAATTTAAATTTCTTTGTTGAATTAGATAGTTATGTTCAATAAAAAAATTTAACATTGAATTTTAATAATTTATGCAAAATGACGTTATTTAGTGATGATGTAAAAGCGAGACGGTTTCATATTTAGATCTAATTAATGTACTGATATTAATTTATTTATAAATTCTGAGTTATCTTCTTCGAATCTATTTCTTTGTTTAACTAGACAGTTCAATAAATAAATTGAAAACTTGGAATTGGATAAAAAACAAAAACATTTATCTTGGAATTGTATTTTTTTCATCTTAATTGAAAATTCATATACTCAATTCGAAACTTACGTGGGAAGTCGTGATTGCATGAGACATGTTTAATTTTTTTTAAAGACACTTTCCCTGAACAAAACATTGTCTGACTATCTGATACCAGTGTTCTAAAAATCGGCCTGGGCGGCCGATTAATCGGCGTCTAGGCGCTGGGCGTCCTTCCAACGTTTTATTTGGTCCTAGGCGGTAAAAAATCGGAGTAATGGTGCTTCAAGGTAGTGGAGCCTGTGGAGGAGACCCTTCTCAGGCGAGGTCCGGATGCGGGCCTCCAACCACTTTCCCGACTAGATATCGCCCTTTCCGTCCTCGTTCGACTCGCTTTTCGCCGGCTCCGAGGTCATGGTTCCAAGCCCTGACAACACCCCCTTCCCGCCGCAGAAGCTGCGTCCGATTCGATGCAACGGGAAGAGCGCAGCTGACTGCGCGACAGATCCCGCAGCGTCGACGTTTGGGTAATTTCGCATCGCGAGCGATCAGGGAAGTTTGGGCGTTGGGTTTGGTGAAGTAGGGTTTGTGAGCGATTTTCGAAATGAGCGTGTGGAAGGTGCTGGAAGCGTCGGAGCTGGTTGTGTTGGTGGAGCCAACGTGCGGGCTGTGGCTGATGCGAGGATTGGGAGGGATGAGCAAATTGATGACGATGCTTGGTTGATGATGATGATGCTTGGTTGCCACAACAGTGAGTTGAATAGATGGATTGTTGAAGTTGAATAATTTTTAATAATTGTGATGTGATTGAACATGTTGAATCAAAAAGAAGTTTTATTCTCGCATTCCACTTGTTGCATTTTCATGACTTTGATTCTTATTTTAGCTAGGGCATTGATGATTGTTCGTGGTAGTGGAGGTTAGTGACTTGTGCCTCAAATTTAATTGACAGATTAATTGACCGATTAATCATTTCGATTAATTCTCGTCTAGCCGATTAATCGCTAGGCGCTTTGTTCACCGCCTAGGACCGCCTAGCGCTTTTTACAACATTGTCTGATACTCCCTCCGTCCTTTTTTACTTGTCGTTTTTCTTTTATACATTAGAGTTTGATTTGTCATTTTATACGTGAAATTTTATGATAAATATTATGATGATAGATTTCAATTTGTTCGTATCGAATTCTACTTCGATAATATATTTTTATTATAATTTTATAATATTTATATTTTAAGTTATTTATTTTCAAAAATTAATGCACGGTACTTTAAGCGACATGTAAAAAAATACAGAGAGAGTAATTCGGTAGTTGTTTGCTCTGGCTCAGATAACTAATCTTGTTTTCGTCAAACAAATCTTGGATTCTATCAGTTGGTTGTCTTTGTGTATACTGGAAATATAACCTGTGATCAAATATATATGATGCTTCATGTTGGGTTTTCATCATGATATAGTTACGTTAAATAAAATTTATTAGGATTTTTTTTCAGAAGCGTCAAGTAATTTGTAAGTCTAGTTTTTATTTGTATTATTCATTCATTATTTGATATCTATATCTAAAATTTTAAATTAATAACTATTTAATTTTGAATAAAAATCACGATTATTTTAGATGAATACTGATGTGATACACCAAAATCAAAATCATGTATTAGCCAAAGGTTCCAAACTCATCTACCTTTCAAGAAGCTGGTAGCACTTTTTTACGATGAGCATAAGACACCTAACACTGATACATAGTCCAGGCACGTGTGTTTTGTGGCCGCTAGGTTTGTGCGGCGTGGGTGTCGGGGTCGTTGGGTGTGGGTCTCTCATTTCTTCACCTCTTATGTGTTTGTTTTAGATATTTATGGGGCGTGTTCTTTGCAGAAGGTATTTTGAGTTTTTTTTTTTCATCACTATAGATTTTAAGTTTCTTCAAAAAATGCATGCGTTTTCTTCAGTAACAATAAAGTTTATGAAATAAATAAGTGTAATCAACTATTATCTCTAGCATGAGACAGACTTACATGGACCGTGTCCACCACGTGTCCGTGGACACGGCCAATAAGAGAGCGCCACGTGGCGCGTTGAAAAGTCAACATTACACGTGGCGATTTGTCATTGGTTAGACATTTTTTTTACTTTTCAACGCGCCACGTGGCGCTCTCTTATTGGCCGTGTCCACGGACACGTGGTGGACACGGTCCATGTAAGTCTGTCTCCTCTAGCATAGCCAGTGTTCTGAAAGGCGTTAGGCGGTCCTAGGCGGTTGGCTTGGGACCTAGCGACTAATCGGCTAGGCGGGGATTAGGCGAAAGAATTAATCGGATGATTAGGCGGAGTTATATATATTAATAATATATTTAATAATTAATTATAAAATTATACCTATAAAATTTAATTTTATTTTAAAAATAAAATATATAAAATAATTAGGCGCTAGGCGCTAGACGGGGCGTTTTTAAAACGCCCACAGATTAGGCGGCCGCCTTTTAGAACAGAGAGCATAGCTATGCATTCATAGAATAAAGTGTTTGAGTTAATTTACTAAAGACTTACATCCCATACATCCTAACTATTTTTTTGCAAGAACACTGTTTAGTATCCTATCAAATTTAATGGGAATTGTTTTTTTCTCTCATATCATCTTCCATCTCGCGAGATTCTCAAACTGTTCGATTCGATTGAAGTCTAATGCTTCTATTTGAGCACTGACTCTTGTAGCCCTGGAAATGGATTTTTCTTTTAGGCTGTGTTTGGTTTAGGAAAAATAGTAGAAAAGGAAAATTTGACGGAAAGTGAAATTCATCATGGATTCTATCTTATTTTCTTATGTTTGGTTTAGAATGAAAAATTTGAATGAAAGTTTCAAAACTCCTTTTAATTTACCTTAATTTTCCTTCTAACTTTCCACATAATTTTCTTTCCCTCATATTTTTCATCTAAACCAAACATTGAATTTTACTAATTTCTTCCACATTTTTCTTTCTATCAAATTTTCCCTAAACCAAACACACCCTTAGGGTCTTGGATGGAGTTGAGTTGGTGAAAATTGGAAGGAGGAATGTTAATGCAAGGAGATGAAAAGACCCGCTGAGATTAATTGGGCGCGCACATACCTTGGGATTCAGATGAGCGGATTAGAACCTACACTCGGAATCGTAATGCACCTGTCTAACCGCAAGATTCGAAAAAATAAGAACATTTTGATTTGTAATTAATTTTTTATTATTTTTATCTAATTTTATTTTCTCAACTTTTCTTTTCACCCAATAAAAAATTTCTTCTCATCTTAATTTTGAATATTCTTTTCTAACTATTTTTCTTAACCAAACACAGCCTGACTAAGTGTATGAATTAAAAAGTAAATTTAAATTCATTAAATTCTATACAATATTCATATGTGAAATAAATGGTTTAAGTGTGATTTTTACTGTACCGTGATATGAAGATACAAACAAATAAGCACACAATAAAGTATAACTATGCCCACTAAGAGGTGTGTTGATTTTCATTTAGGAATAAATCAGGATTCATATATGAAATCTTTGAAGTTCCAAGCATAGAAAATGAGTTGTAAATTGATTATTCTTGTGCAGATGGTACTATTGTAACCTGGATCAATAATTTTCCAACACCTGAATTTCCAAGATTGTTATTTATATTACACATGCATGTAAGATGGGCCCAACAAGGTTCGGTTGAAACCTTAATTATAAGAAATTTGAGCATAAATGTGTAATATTACATGTTAGTTGGTTTTCTTAAGAATCATACACCACATAAACCACTTACTTCTCAACAAACAATCAACAAGAAGAGATTTGACTCCTACTCAAAAGCTCATAGTGTACTTCAGCAAGTAAGTATCCATCCACAACGGATAAACATATACACTAAATTGATGAACATATGCGCTAAATTGATACAAAAAGTTAAGATGATTTTTATTTTTTGGGTAGGTCGTCATGTTATACATGTTCCTCTGGTTTTGATACTCTTGGGACCTTCATCCAACAAATTTGATATTTTCTTCTGTAAGGGACCTTTTTAACATTTCACACGGGTAGGCGTCATGATCCAGCACCTCACAGTTTCCACAGAGGGTGAACATATTTGTGGCATTGATGGATTTAAGTGTCATTTTTTTGACCTTTTCAGTCAACAATGTCAACTGTGTACTCAATTTAAAACTAATTCGGTTTGTTCAACTGAGCATAGGGGTACCTCCCTAGAGTGTGGTTCTCTACGAATTTGTCTTTGCCTGAGCAGTGATAGTATTGGACCACTTTCTCAATGATCATTCAACTCTCATACTGACGGGTTCATCACAGATATTCCGCCGACATGATCCATTGTTTGTTTGTAGTTAATAGATGAACCAAAATAAAAGAAGTGTATGAGGTAGTGTGGCTGGCTTCTGAGCCACTCCTTAAGTCTATTTCTTAACAAGAATGTAAATAAGCGGAGGTAGAATGTGCCACTCAGCATGCCACCCACCTTGAATGTGTCACAAATATCTAGAAAATTATGGATGTGAGTGTTAGCCTCCTTCATGCTTGACCCTCCAAAAGTATTATTCATCAAAAGTTTGTGAGAACTAATTTGACTTCCCAAGCCTCTTTTGTGATATTCAGCGGCGTGATCGTCGATTTATAGCCCGCTTGGAAGGGCATGAATAACTCCGTTAGCGGTCTTTCTTTCGCGTGCATCTCCATAAGTACGGATTAATGGATCCGTGGGGAAGTGTCCTTAGAACGATTGTTCGTCTTATTTTTCAATTGAATATTCCACTCAACTTATGGATATATAGTGAGTAATTTCTTACTACTCCTTCACATCCAAAGTCGAGATTTTCTTCAAAAGAGAGACTGGAGACTAAGTGAAAAAGTGATAAAGAATAAAATAAATAAAGAAAGAATAAAATAAATAAATAAAGAATAAAAAACTGAATACGTGAGAATTAAGCTACGTAGTACTACATAATTCAACAATTACTGTCTAACAATAACACCATTTTGACGCTGCAGTATTTTTATACCTAACTCAACTGCGTCTTAGAGTATTATTTAATGATTTTTAGTTAATTTTCATATTATAAAGCGAATTTAGGGTTTAACGCAAAAACATCCTAAAAAGTATTTTTAGAGAAAAAACGAATAAAATTAGATCGGACCAAAGAGGTCATTGTCTGATCGAGCGCACTGCCGCACGCTGAAAATCGGGAGCTTACCTAGGAAATGTTGAGTAGGTTATTTATCTTGTTACAAGTTTAAAAAATAGGGATAAAACCCAAAAGGGGCTTTGAACTACCACCACTTACCTAATTGCGATCCGAACTACCACGATTTTCAAAAAAGGTGCGATAAAACATTGGACTGAGTTTTTAAAATAAAATTTACCATTATATTCCTAAACCAATATTATTACAAGACTTAGATTTATGTGTGAAAAATTACGTCGTTTGGTTATCGAAATGAATTATATTGTTTTACGCACATAAAGAAAATGACGTCTCTTAATAACCAAACCATGCAATTTTACACATAAATCTAAATCTTATAATAATACAATTGTAATGGTAAATTTTATTTTAGAAAATCAGCCTATTTTTTTTCATCGCATACTTTTTGTTAATCGTGGTAGTACAGACCGCAATTGGGTAAGCGATGGTAGTTCAGGGTCCTTTTTGGGGTTATTCCTAAAAAATATTAGTGTATCACTTTTTAACTAGTATTTGTGAGTTACGAAGAGTAGAATCAAGAAATGACACAATACAAAATCAATTATTGACAATAATTTACTGCAATAGGAACACCCATAAGTCGGACTTGCATGTCAATTATTGAGTGAAATGTCATATTAGCGAAATTATATGATACCTCGTAGATGATTATTTGAATTTCAAAAATAACATAAGAGTTTGCATACAACTTAGGTGAAATAGAAATCTTATGATATTTCCATTAACTGAAAACAACTTCTCTTTCACAACTGCTTTTGTTTTGTGTAGTGAATTGTGTAGATCCATAGTAATCTTCTACGATTGAATAGAGACAAGCCTTATTTGCTCCATTGGGTATGACTCGAACTTCCCAAATTTAATTGGTTGCAATTGCGCCCTGAACTAATATTAGCATATATAAAGGGTCAAAAATACGCATGTCAGCTATATACCTAATGAAATCAACTGCATCAGAAACTAATTACGCGACCAAAGAGAAACTCAATTTCTTAAAAATAGTTGTTTAGTTGTTGCCCGAACAACATACGAAACAACATCGTTTTACAAAATGAAATAAGACGACATCGTTTCGAGCGAGAACACCTATCTATTTTCGATGCACACAAGAATTTGCTATTAATTTGGGCTTCTAGAATTTTGGTTCGGTGAGGAATTCTACAAAACTATCATATCAAGTGCCCGCAAAATAAATTGCAAATATGTATATAGTTGCATGGCTTCGAATATTAAAAAGTTATTGAGTAAGAGTATAACTTGTGATTATAAATTATCAAGAGGTCTACGTTATAATGAGGATAAACTAATTTAAATATATTTCTTACTTTAATTTAAGTTAAATTTTAATTTTAATGTCATATTCTGTTTTACCTCTTTCTTAAACAAATTATTTAGATTTCACTCAATATTATTTTATATATAAATTTATTTATTGATCTTGTCACATGTATAAGTTAGGTATGTGAATGATTAAAAAGACGTCATTTTGATGATTGTGAAGGGCTTTAGGATTTCAGGATTTGATGAGTTTATATTGTGTTTATTTAGGGATAAAGAGAAGTAAAAAGGCAAATGAAGTAAATTTCACATGGATTCATCTGTTTTTTTTTGTTTAGTTAGATGTGGAAAATTGTGGAGAAAGTATTAAAACAAATTTAGTTTTAATCAATATTTTCATTCCCATTCTCAACTAATATTTCTTCCCACATTTTTCTTCAGCCAAACAAATGATTCATTCTCATATTGTAACATATTTTCAGTAAACAACATGGAATCCGTGTAAGGATTTTTGTGAATTTTGGGTTTTAAAGTTTTACATTTTTGGTGTTTTTAGGATTTTCAAAAATACTCAAACGACATACCTCAAAATACAAATCGTAAAATTCTGAAAATACTAAAAAACTCCGAATCCAAAAATTTAAAAACGCTAAAAACCCTGACAGTCTTAAAATTATTCTAAATAATATGGTTTTAATGGTTCGAATACCCAACTTACATGACAGAATATATTTGTTTCTGTTATGATCGTTCCAACAAGATAACACAAGTAATAAATCACACGCATAAAAAGGAAGTAAGAACACAACGCGATTTATGTGGAAAAGTCCACGCTAAAAAATCACACTTCACTATATTGATGAATGAGTATAAGAAAAGAGACTTCTTTTCAACTCTCGTGTTTACCAAAATTCACTCACCCCAAACCCTAGAGGCAAACCCTTTATTTATAATAAACATTAATCCTAATTCATATAGGATTTCTACTCCTAATATGACTATAATTAGTATATTCCCAACAACTTAATAAGAAACAAATTTAAAACTATATTTATTTCTAAAATACTAATTCGAATCTTATTAGACTTTCTATACCTAAAGAAATTAGGAGCATTTAACCCAACAGTTTCTTCCACATTTATATCACAAAAGAGTCACATATTAGTTACTTTTAAATATTGATCACACCATAAAACATACACGCGGGCAGAGGAAGAAACACCCGTGAGGCTACTCATAACTTCCAAGTAGGAAGAAGAATAATTCTTAACAAAAGAGAGGAGGCAACTTACTTAAACCACCAAAGCCATATATATTTGTGGGACTTTGTACATGAAAAATTGCTTCATCTTCAAGTTCACAAGCTGAAACTCATCAAAACTCCTATTTTTGAGCAGTCCCACAAACTAATGGAGTCGTAGTGATGCCAACCAGTTACTCAGCCTTCCAGCTCGAGCAATCTTATTGTCAAGGTTTGTTGCTCTCATCAATTGGTTGAAGAACACACCACCATCCATTGTGTTAATATAGTTAGATTTACACTCAAAATCAATTGGCAATGGAGAGTCCAACTATATATCAGGATCGCCTAAGAACATGTAAAAGGCGGTAAGGGATTGATTAGGGCAGCAAATGGGACGGAGAACGATAATCGTCACGGGCTTATATGAAGGGTGAGACTAAAACCCGCTCTGATACCATGTTAATATAGCTGGATCTAAACTCAAAACCAATTGGCAATGAGTAAAGAGTCCAACTATATATTAGAATTGATATATACCACATAATGAGCGATGTAAGACATAAGCCATTGCTCAACACCCACCCTCACAAGAGGCTACGATAACCGTTACGAGTTTTATACGAAGGGTACGGCGAAAACCCACTCTAATGTCATGTTAATATAGTTGGATCTATACTAAAATCAATTGGTAATGGGTGAGGAGCTCAATTATATATCAGGATCTCCTAAAAGTATGTAAAAGACGATGTGAGATAACCTCAACACATTGAATCGATAGATCCAATTAGAAGTCGTCTTGGCCTGTTGGCAGGTTTCCGAGCTCCCTGAACTGTGAGAGACTTATCTCTTATTTGGGGTATTGTTTGAATGTGGAAGTCTAAATCGAGTTCCTTGGAAGGAACTTTCTTCGGCAATTGAGAGCTTGTTATGGGAGGAGGAGGTGGTGCAAGTCTATCTTTCCCACCTTTCAGCATGTTCCATTTCATCTCTAGTACTTGGAAGTTGCAACAGCTTTTTAATGGCTTTTGCAGGAATGGCTTGTATCGCATCCAGGCAGACGTCAGCATTGGCGGCATGTTGTTCAGTTGCGTGACGAGGCGGTACCAGGATGATGATTCTCTGTTTCTTCACTATCACCCAATCATCTTCTTCAGTAAAGGTCGTGCTTTCTGGTGGCAGCGCCAGCTGCCTTGGCTTACGCTTCACCATTAGCTGCAAAATATCTTGGCAGTGTTTTGTGCATCTTTGAACAAACTCATCAATAAAGCCACCAGTTGAAAACAGTTACAAATGTCACTGGACAAAGCTGGATTCATGATAACAATGGCAAGCACAAAAATGACATTTTCAACGGCTTTCACAAACACATACAAATATAGCTTTAGAAACGGTAGGTAGCTGCCTGCAGAAAGTCATGGCTTCAAACCTCAGAGTCAAGAGCAACATCAATCATCCTCCCCACCGGTGTGGGAAATGAATTAAGGTTGTGTTTGGTGTAGGAAAATCCGAGAGAAAAGAAAATTTAATAAAAAATTAATTCCTCCTTAAATCCATCACAATTAGAGAAATTTACTCCCTCCGTCCTCTAATACATGTCGTTTACGGTTAATTTGAGTAGATTAAAGTGAAGTTAATGCTAGCGGTTGAACAAATTTAATAGGTAGGTGGTTAACATTTTTTTGAAAAAGTTAGTGCAAAAAGTAAAATTGGTAGATGATTATTGGTGAGAAATGTATTCTTTATTGATTATGATAATGAAGTGATTAATGTTTGACATTTTAAGGTAGTTGTCGATATTAAATACGCATTGAAAATTGGTAAGTGACAAGTAAAAGTGGACAAAAAAATTCGATTAAGTGACATGTAAAAGAGTACAAGAAAGGAAAACTAACCGGCAACCTACCGGACGTGCTTTGGTAAGAGGGCGATATCCGACCCGGTGGACCCGTTTCAAGTAAAACGGAGCGTCCAATAAATGTCGCCTCTCGTTTCTACCCGACCCGTGTTTGGACTCGGATACCAGGATCTTCGCGCTTCTCTTTCCTCCTTGCTGCACTCGACGCTGAATCGAAGCAGCGTTGCTCGACTGCTTCACTGTATGTTCATCTGATCAAGTTAGGGTTGAGGTATTGAATTTGCTACGACTGCGCGTCTTTCCTGACTTCATTTTTCACATTACTCCCCAGCTGATTAGGTTTAGAATGTTACCTTACACCAATGATCTTCTTGCCATCTTCGCACTGGGATTTCAAATAATGGATGATGAAAGAAACTATATAGTATATAGAGCATCTGGCTCCTTTGATTTGTTGAGTTGATGAATTGATTTTGTAGTATTAGGTTTGTTTTCTGAAGCCTTGTGTTTATTTGGTGTTGCTTGTTTCACTCTCGAATTCAGGTTGCGCTCACTCTTGTCTCTGGCCTTGATTTGTCAATAAACATGGCTACAGGCGCAACTGTGAAAATGTTATGTAGCATAAATGGGTTTGCTCAACTGATTTCTAAGGTGTCAACCCTTTTGAACATTCTGTATGGCCTTGTACTTTTTTACTTTTGATTTGTTTTTCTTCATTGAGAATTTTGTAACTTGCTTTCTGTCACTGTGAAAGGCATGGCTGCATCATTCAGATGGGTGTTGCAGCTGCATAAGGACGTGCCGAGAGCCGCCAAATTTTATTCAGAAGGCTTGGATTTCACTATTAATATCTGCACTTTGCGTTGGGCTGAACTCCAGACGGGTCCAATGAAGCTTGCCCTCATGCAGGCCAACAGGTAAAAAACTTTATTCATCTGAAGTTTACTTTGGGTATGGTAGTTGTAAGCTGTCATAACCCACGGGTCAGACATGTTTAATGTTTTTCTCATACAGGCAAGTCCTGCATGTGAGTTCACTATTGCTAAGAAATACCTTATAAGATATACAGACTTGCTGCAATACACAATAACAAAATTTTGCCTTGTACTGTTTTTGTAGCTTTTTCTGTATTCCAGTGTTCTTATGGAATGTATTCTGAATTTGCGTAACGTTCACTGTATATCGTAATTTTATCAACTCGAGTTACTTCATCGAGCTTCTGTGTAATTGACTGTACAGTTCTTGAGACCTGAGCTTCTCAGCTAAGTTGAGGAATGTATTTTAATGAGTTTTATTGACCCTCAACGTGTTGGTAGTAATTCAGTGATTAAACTAAGGAGAAAAATTGCATATATAATCATATGGTTCTCAGAAAAGACCTCCTGATAATTGAGGTTTCTTATTAAATTTTGAATGCCCTTTTCAGTGAGCTTGAGATTCAAAAGGGGTATTCCTCGCTTTTGTCATTTACAGTACCTGACATCAACAATACTGTGACAAAGCTAATGGCTATGGGAGCTGAACTTGATGGTCCCATCAAATACGAGGTTCATGGAAAGGTAACTACGCCAACACTTCTTTATGAAACGATGGTGAAGATACGTAGTTCTTTCATATTTTTGCTCCTTAAAATTCAGATATAAAGTTATTTCAAAGTAAAGTTGGTTTATGAATGTGATTTTTTTCTTCAGGCCTTCACCACTGACGGCATTGTGTTTTAAAAATACATATTGTATGAGTGGCAGATGTTTAGTATTGCAATCTTACCACTTCTGATGCTTGGATCAGCTAACTGGAACCTTCTCAAGTGATTGCCGCGCTTGTTTATGCTTTCAGGTTGCCGCTATGCGATGTATTGATGGCCATGTTGTAGGCCTTTACGAGCCAGCTTAAGATGCATCCACTTCAAGAGGCTACGACAAAGGCACTAACTGATTTATGGCTTTCGCCTGGCAAGTTATATGGCTATGGTCTCTTGTGCGCATTTGGCTATGCAAGAAGGTCCTCTGTTTTTTTATTCACTTTTTTTATATCAAATTGAATTTTAAAATGAATAGATATTATGGTTGATCCAACATGCTTTAACTTATTATCTGTGTTGACATGAAAATTGAAATACATTAACAATCACTAGTAGATTCTCCAGGGGCACTCGAGCCAAAGCTGTTTTACTATAGTATAACATAAGTAGCATATACTGGAAAACAAGGGTGAACATGAAGATCAGAGAAAACTACATATGCATGGTACAAACAAACCACCCACCCAAACAATCACCAAATTACATATTGACCAAACTCTTTCTCTCCTCTTCCCCTTTTTTTATCCCTACAAACAAATTTGGCCTCTTTTCATTTTCATTAATGCTTTCTCAGTTCAGCAAATTGTAGTTTTTTCATTTACACTTTCAGAAATCTATAAAAGTTACAACAACTTTTTCCTTCTACTGCACACCTTGAGAGTTACTCAGGGATGTTAAAGGTTGACATCACGTCTTTTCTTTGGGTTATTATCCGGGTTTCCTTTCCTCATCATTGCTACAAACTCGTCATAGTTGATTCGACCATCCTGTAGTTTGGAAAAATTAAGACAGGAATTATCAGCATAAAAGAATGAACTGAAAATTCGTTAGATTTGAATGATTGGTGATCTAAAATAGCTTTTACATACATTATCAGCATCTACTTCAGCAAGGATTTCATTGATATCCCTTCCATCCAGCATGCCATATTCCCTGAGTGCTTGCTCTAGTTCTTCTGTTGTGATGTACCTGTTTTATATGCATGCCGAAGTTAGCCAGCAGTAGCTTAATCACTTTAACAATGAGTAATCTTATGCGTGGGTTGTTACCCGCTGTTGTCTTTGTCAAAGTATTGGAATGCAGTGTAAAGATGTTCTTCTCTGTCCATTCTGTTCATATGCATTGTTGCAGTTATGAACTCGTCATAATCTATTGTTCCATTGCCGTCTGCATCAGCCTGTTAACCAAAACAAATGAAGTATTTATACGCTGTGTATATTAACAAGTTTCAGTAAAAGATTCATAAATAGAACACTTACAGCTTCCATCAGTTGTTTTACTTCATATTCTGATAATTTTGTTCCTTGCTTGGCTAACCCTTGTTTCAGCTCTTCCAGTGTGATGGTGCCGCTGTTGTCAGTATCAATGCCCTTGAACATTTCCTTCAGTCCCATGATTTCTTCCTCTGATAGACACCCGGCAATTACCTGCACATCCATACACATGATGTTGGGATTGATTTCCAAACACAATGATTGTTAAGTTTATGGAGTAAATGAATGGGAAGATGACTCGTAATGTACCCTGAGAGCAACTTTCTTAAATTTGTTCATTGCCCTGAATTGCTTGAGTCTGTCTAGCACCGCATTGTCTAGCGGAGTGTCAGGCGCCTCGCCATCTTCCTTAATCCATGGGTGATCTGCAAACCAACGTCACATTGACATGAGTTGTCTATCTCATGAATGCACAGGTTAAAAAAAGTCAGGTCGAAAACAGTGCAAACAGAGTTTTAAGAGACATCAGTGATAGCTTACTGAGAACTTGGAAGGCCGTGAGCCTCTGTTTGGGGTCTGAGTTCAACATCTTCTTGACAAGATCCTTTGCCCCAGGAGAAATCGACGGCCAGGGGTCACTTGTAAAATCGACTTGGCCGCGCAAGATCGCGTTGAATATGCCATGCTCAGACTCTGTCAACCCAGAGAATTTGGTAACATTCACACATGATACAAGTGACATGGTAGCTGGAAAAAAATTATATATATATATATATATATATATATATATATATATATATATATATATATATAAAGAAGAAACACTTACCAGCCCAGAAGGGAGGAACACCACAGAGAAGGATGTAAAGCATAACGCCCACACTCCAGATATCAACTTCGGGTCCATAATTTCTCTTCAGAACCTCTGGAGCAATGTAGTATGCGCTCCCAACAATATCCTTGAATTTATCGCCTGTTGGAAAAACAACATAGTTAAGGATGTTATATCAAAGCCTGAGACGCATGTTTGGAATGAGGATTGTCGCATACCTTGTTTGAAAAACACAGAGAGACCAAAATCTGTAGCTTTAAGCGGCGCATTCTCATCTTTGCTCAACAGCAAGAAATTCTCGGGCTTGAGATCTCTGTGAATGACACCCATGGAATGGCAGGTGTGCACAATCTGCACGATGGTTCTCAACAAGGAAGCAGCTGCGCGCTCCGTGTAATGACCCTTTGCGATAATCCGGTCGAAAAGCTCTCCACCCGCGCACAACTCCATCACCAGATGAACAGAATGCTTATCCTCGTAGGCACCCTTGAGCTCGACAATGTTGGGCTGGCCTGTCAGATGGTGCATGATCTGAACTTCCCTCCTCACATCCTCAATGTCCTCCTTGTTAACAAGCTTGCGCTTGGCAATGGTCTTGCAGGCAAACTGCTCCCCGGTGGTTTTGTTGGTGCACAAATGCGTCACCCCAAACTGTCCCCTCCCAAGCTCTTTACCGATTGTGTATATGGATTTGACGTCTTCCATAGGCCTGCCCAGCACGGTGCCCATCGGCGATGCCTTAGCGGGCTTGGTGGACCCTGCAGGAGTGGCTACCTTAGGCGGGGTGGTGGCGGTAGTTGCAGCAGCGTCATTGGGTGTTGCCGTCTCCGCCGACTGATCTTTGTCAGCAGCACCTGCGGCTGCCGCCGCCGCCTCCTCTGCAGGTGTCTCGCTGCTGGAGCAACAATTGCCCATGGGAGACGGTGGCCGCGGGACAATGAGGATTGAAGAGGGTCCTGCTGTGGTTGTGGCCAAAAGGGTTGTTTGCCTTGATTAGAAAACATGTATAAAGAGTGGGGGAGAAAGAAAATAGTGAGGAGAGAGAAATGGAGGCTTGAAATCACAGAATGGAATTGGCAGGTGGGTTGAGAGGAGGAGGAGCAATGATGGCGAGAGATTATCGGAGGGAAAATATAGACTCCTCAGAAACAGTCTTTGTCTGTTCCTATATTTTCTCATTCGACTGATGATGTTAGTCTGAGGAATTTTGGTCCCCATCGGACTATGTTACTCTGATGATCCAACCTCTGACATAAGCTGTCAAAGGAAACATTCTGAATTTGCCCTGTTATTTCCATTTCGAAAATTGAGTTTACAAAATCCTTCATTTTTCCTGTTTGCTACACGCTACAAGCTGGTCTTCTGCAGATTGCTCCTGGTGACTGACACGAAGATGGTTGCTCAAGTTGTGGTTTGTTGATCTAGTTCGGGTCCGTCGGAAGCCTGCTACTGGCTTTTCCTGGTGGTGTCCAAGCATATATTAGCATGCCCATGATTAAAACAGAAGCGCCTGCCACAAAACCTGATGGGAGAGACGATGCAACTCCGATGTATGGTAGCGGCAGAGTGAAGACGTACACGGATAATGGCACTGCAAAATTTAGATAAATGTGTCATGTGACATGCTGATTAACCAAATTCTTTCGGAAGTATGGTCCTGTCTTCAGGGTCTCTTTTCGCACAAAATGCAGTATTTCACGTGTCTCGTCAACTAAATAAACCACGAATTCAGAGTTGATCAGTCTAGCAATCCTAAAAGAGTTGTGATTTGCAGCATTTTCTACAAGATACGCGCAATGATCATGGATGGTATACATTTTGATTCTGTAAGTTTTTTGCTTGACCGTGTATGACTTTCGTTCCTTTATTGAACTATATTTGAGAGATGCAGTATGTAGCTAGTACCGCCGCCAGTAACTTGCAGCCATGCCAGTGATGCACTGTATAACAAAATCAAACGAACTTATTAACAGACAAGAAAATACCTGAAACTGTAGAAGCAAGGCACGACAACACAGCCGATGAGATCTTGATGAGATGTAACAACGATATGTTGTAACCCATATTCACGACGACAAACAACACAGGAAGTAACGGTGCCCCGTCACATCCTGCACCAAACAAACTAAATATTAGCTCATTTTCGCTGCGTGACATGATTTTTGCATGAAGAAGATTTTTAAGTGTTTAACTCTTTCCTTTCTTTAGGATTCATCAAATTAGCGCATATTATTTATTTAAACGGTATTAGCGAGTATTCAAATTGGTGATTCAATTGCATTATAAATAGATTGTTGATATTTTGAAACACATTTTGAAACTAATGACTGTAATATAAATTATTTTATTACCACCAACCAGCGAACCCATATTTATAAAGCACGCCGCACCATCTCTTAAGTAGCTCGACAATTGGCTGAAGGGAACTCCCCATAAGTTCGACAAAAAGGGCAGGAGAAGGCAAATGAATAGTGCCTGCACTAAACATGGAGAGACACTTCAAATTTTTTTTCCCCCCTTTGTTTGGGTAAGTTTTTTTTTTTTATAGTTGGTATAACTCGATTGGTTGGATGGCTCGTTTTAAAATAAGAACGAAAAAATTGATGAGAGTCGTACTCCGAAAAACTAATCAAGACCGTTAATTCTATTTCGTAACTGAAATAACGAAACATACTTGGAAAGCTGAACCATAAGAATTCACCACGAAAAGATCCACTGATCCTCCCTTCAATCTTTGAGTGGCATCCAGAAAAATTATTTCCTGCATGGTTGATTTTTCCCCCATTAGAAATAAGATAGATAATGCATATTAGAGTGGAGAAGTGTGAAGAATTGATTTATATGATGAACCTTCAGTACAGTATCGGCAGCTTGAAACAAGAAAGAAGTAATCATCAAAACACTCCACCAGATGCCGACTTCTTTCAGTGAACCAGAGCTAGATCCACTGTAGCAAACGAAATGACTCGGTCAATCTACACCCATCAATAACACATTCACAAACGTAGCTAGCAACAATGCACCACGGGTTACAAAAATTTCATTATTCCATAGGTAGCATACCTTGCTACGGTTATAATCACACCAGCAGCCACTAGAAAGCACCCTAGAAGCTGGTTGACTCTATATCTCCTTCCAAGAAAAATCGCAGAGAGGAGAATCTGCCACACGAGGAATGACTACAAGCAAACGGGTAACGGTCATTTTATATGTCGTTCCTTCTAAATTAGAACATCTCTAGTAATTCATCATTAGATCTAAGACGTCACCGAAAGTTATCTAAGGATGTTTTGTTTGAACTAGGATTAACATTGGTTTTTGCTAATTACTAAAACATCCCTGCCAAGGACTTGGATAATCGTTAATGTAGTAGGTTCGGAATATAAGCTTATGTATGAGGCAACAGTGCGGACCTGAGATAAAATCGGAATGGATGCCCCGGAAAGAATGGCTGCTCCAGAAAATATAAGACAGAGAAAAAAAAATCACGGTAGGAGGTAATACAAACATACAACAGAAAGTTTTAAAAAAAGTTGAATGAAACTCTGAAGAGTGTGGACGGCGCATCAAGAAAGTCATATGTATTTCACCTCCCGCGGCCATCCCGGTGGCTGCACCAAGAGCCTCCAGAAGTCCAACTACAACAAATGGAGCCTTTGGCAAGGAAAGCATCTCATCTGTAACGATGCCTCTTTTATATCGGAAATATAAAATGGTGAAGTATACAACTACATACCTGGACAGAAAAATAAAAATTACGAAACCGTGTTCTAATACTTAAAAAGAAGTGGTAAAAAAAATCATAAACTTCAAATTGGCTTCTACAAAAAGTAGCACAGGTAATAAATGAGGACTGAAAATGACATGAAAATTCTTTGATTTTTTTGCTATTCCAATTTCTAAATCCAGTAATGCTAAGAGATGCATTTGATTACAGGTGCTTACACGGCATGTTCCTAAATACACTAAAACCTATAAAATTTAAAAAACTAAACCCTAAACTCTAAAACCAGAAATTCTAAAAAATCTAAAAACCGCTGCAATCACAGAATCCTAAAAATCTGAAAATTCTAAAACTTAAAACACTATAACTGTAATATCTTAACACATTAGAACCCTAAAACACCTTAAACGAAAAAAAATAATGACAAAACTATATATATATATTGTCCGATCCCATACCTAAACAATATGAAGTGTCACCTCATATAAGTTTTTCCCTTTCTCTCCCAAAATAGGAAAAGGAGAAGAAAAAAAAAAGTGAGAATGTGACCCACTGCAGTCCCATGGCTGCTAACTGAAACGGGCCCAATGAAGAAAGTATTCATTGTTGTCACTTTCATCATTTATGCCACTCACTTTCTTTTTTTTCAAAATATATAAAATATTTTTTTAACTATTTTTTATTTTTTATTAATATAAATTGCAATGAACGCAGTATATTTGAACTACAGAAACAAAATAGCAATTGAATATCTCGGAAATGAATCTGGATTCCGATGATGCAATGCATTCCCACCCACGCATTTCGATTTCAAACATCATGCGATCGAATCGAATCAGTCAACAAATTTCACAGAAGACAAGAAAAAAACATGTTGCAAGCCGAGAGAAGGAGCGGATCAGGAGTTACCCGAAAGTAGCGAACTGCGCGAGAAAGAAGGGATAATTCTTGAGCGGAACCAAAGCCAGCTTATACAACACGCGATTCCCGACCCCGAGCACCACCGTCAACCCAGCCGCGACCGCCACCTCCGCCGCCCGATCTCGCCGCGCCTCACTCTCCTCCACCTCCGCCGCCCGGCCGCGGCCCGACCTCTCCTCTCCGTCGCCGCCCGATCCGACGCCGCCTCCCGCGCGGACGAGTACCAGCGTCGGCCTCGATCGCGCCGGCTGCCTGACGGTCATTCCGTTTCTGCATCTCGTGAACGGCGCGGCGGCGAATCTGGGTGATCGCGGCAGCTGTCGGACGGGGATCCGGAGGTCGGACGGGGTGGCGGCGCCGGTGAGCAGCCGGCGGTGGAGGAGCGACATGAGAGGCGAAGATTCAACTCTCAATTTGCTGTGTTGGAATTTGTTGGTCGGGTCTGATGATGTTGATGAGGCTGTTTTTATATACGCAGGAAGACGACAAGTGCAACTCTCCTCGTCTGTCTGTCTGTCTCGCAGCCAGTGCCATTGGATTTGTTTTTCACGTGCTTGTCTGATTTTATTTTCCATTTTTAATTTTCATATACGATTTTCTTTTTTTCACAAGGGATTTATTAGTAGACAAAAATAAATAAAATTTCATTAAATGCCAGTAGAGAAATACTTCTCTGTCTTCTTTTACATGTCACTTAATTAAATTTTTTTATTCATTTTTATTTGTCACTTAACACTTTGTAATGCGTATTTAATAGCTACAACTACCTTAAAACGTCAAACATTAATTACTCCCTCCGTCCTCTAATACATGTCGTTTAAGGTAGATTTGAGTATATTAAGATGAAGTAAATGCTAGCGGTTTAACAAATTTAATGAGTGAGTGGTTGGTGTTTTTTTTTTTAAAATTCGTGCAAAAAGTAAAATTGATAGATTATTACTGGTGATGAATGATTTTGTTATTGATTATGATAAAGAAGTGATTAATGTTTGACGTTTTAAGGTAGTTGTTCATATTAAATACGCATTGAAAATTGTTAAGTGACAAGTAAAAGTGGACAAAAGAATTCGGTTAAGTGACATGTAAAAGAGGACAGAGGGAGTACTTCATTATCGTAATCAATAAAAAATTCATTCTTCACCTGTGATCATCTACCAATTTTACTTTTTGCACGAATTTTTTCAAAAAAATATTAACCACCTACTTATTAAGTTTGTTCAACCGCTAGCATTAATTTCACCTTAATCTACTCAAATTAATCTTAAACGACATGTATTAGAGGACGGAGGGAGTAGATAGCATTTTTTTTTTATTTTTGCCTTCATTTATTTTGTTATCATAACATAAATGATGGCTCAGAATATAAGGTGGGAGGAAACACAAATTTTCTTGAGAAATTCATGGATACGTACAGTTCATCACGTGGATTGTGCACACCACCAATGAAAAGTCGTCACGTGTCATTTTAAAATTCAAATTAATAGTGTCATTCACCATTCGTATTGAATTTTTTTTTATTTTTTCAACGCGCCATGTGATTGGTCAAAATATCACATGACAACTCCACATTGATATGTCCATCATTCACATAGCACATTGTGTCAATCCAAAATTTTTTTGATCTTTCTCTTCTTCTTTGATGATATTCTTGATGCACAAGTTCGAGACCTGTATGGGCATTAAAAAATATTTTTGTCCCACAGGAGCCCTGTGGCTTGGAAATTTTGTTGTTCTGCAGTCCAAAATGGAGGACTAGGTATTAGGAATTTTTAGCTAATAACTTAGCAGTATTGGTGGCACAAGTGTGGAACATTTTGCTACACAAAAGTTCACTATGGCTTAAATGAATTCATGCATACTACGTCAAGGGCCATGATTTCTATGAGAAAGTCTATATGTCATGGATAAGAAACAAAATTATTGGATGTGCTCACAAGATCAAAGGTATGATTTGTATGGAAAATGGTGAACCTAAGTGGGTTCACTCAGGTATAATTTTTTCCTCAGCAGTTGCATATGTATACATCACTAAGCATGATGAGTTACCTAAATGACCATTCTTATCTGTATGTAAAATAAACTTGCTGAACCTAAATGAAGATTTATTGCTTGGCTTGCATTTCTGGATAGACTGAACACAAAACAAAAGACTTTTGAAATTTGGAATTGATGTAAATCAAACCTCTATGCTTTGAAAATGCAATGGAAGCATCATGGCATCTGTTCTCTGGCTGTCTTGTTTCTGGTGTGATATTAAATAGTTTGCCTTAAAAAATAGGCTTTCAAAGTTCAGGTATATCATTTAATGACATTCTGAACGGGGTCAATGGCTTTCTTGCAGGTAAAGATTCCAGGAAAATGGCTGTGAAAGCAACAATAAGTTTAAGCATATACACTATATGGAGAGAGAGGAATTTCAGAATTTTCAAGGAACAAGAAGAGTATAAATGAAGTTTTGAGAGAGGGGACTCATAAGATCAAGATGATGTTAGCAAAAATTAAGAACCTCAAACAGTCAAACTCACCAAGAAAAATGTGGTATGGGCAGAACAAGTTGGCATTACACCAACCTTCTGTAGAAGATGAGGACAATTCACCATAAGCACAACATGAACGGAAACTGAGATAAAAAAGAAATAGACAGCTCATAGTTACATAGCTATGCCTATGATCTTCTCAATTTTCCAAATCTTTGTTTGAAGCCAGTGTTTATAGACCATTATAGGTTGGTTCCATTTGAGTTTTTGAGTATGTAAAAGGTCAGGTCAGTGGCCTTTTGTCTGGTATTTTTTGTTCCAGCTGTAGTAGTAGAGTGCATTGTGCTGGGGGCAGCTGCCTGTCTCTCTCCATTTTTTTGGAATCAATATACCAATTTTTCCAAAAAAAAAACTCAGGAAGCTTGAATTTAAGGGTATGACGATCAAAAGTTATTGGAGAAAGTTTTCATGGAATACCAAATTTCGTCTACAGATTTGTTTAAGTGGGGATGGAATATTTATCATAGTTTATAAAATAAAGGGAAAAAAAATTAAAATATTGCATTTTATAAATTAAGCTTGTCTACATGATTCTAGCTTTTTTTTCAAATATAAAGTTTTGTATTTCACATACAAATAGAAGGAGATTGTTAAATTTGAAATGAATAGAAATCAATTCAAAATTCTTAGGTGTAAATTAAAGGAAATTAGAGGCCTTTCTACTAAAAATATGCTCTCAGGACCTTCACTCTGAAAAGTCACTTCCACCTTCAAAAGAGCTCTTGTAAAGTATGGCAACGTAAAAACTATATTTTGAAATTATACGTAAAAGAAACCGTATTTATCTTGAGTTGTTCTTGAGTTTATTCTATGAGATAAAAAAGGATTTGGAGAGAAAATAATTATTTTTGATTCGTTAAGGTTGTGTTTAGTTTGAGGAAAATTTTAGAGAAATTTGAATTATTCATATACTTCATTTTATTTTCTTTCTTGTTTGATTTGAGATGGAAATTTAGGAGAAAATACTAAAACATTTTTATAATTTAAACAATTTTTTTCTTCATATTTTCCAACTAATTGTCAATTTAGTTTTTTACACTCTGATTTTTTCTAAACCAAACAAATGGTTCATTCTCATTTTCTCACAAATTTTCTCTTCCTCAAAATTTCCTAAGCCAAACACAAACAAATGGAATGATTTGAAACCAAACTACTTTTTTACCATTTGAATTTCATATTTTTTATATTATTAGAAAGACATTAAAGTAAATAAATATTAAATTATATTTGTATTTATTTTTGAGATTTTTTTTTTCATTTTTCTCTAAATAACTCTACTATTCGGTAACAAACCATTTTATTTTTCATCTCAAATTCTTTATTTCACTTTCCTTTCATCTCCAAATTACTCTCTTCAATTCTCTCCAAACTTGTTAAGAAAATCTGTAAGTGCACTGCATTTTACTATGTGTACGTTGGGAATTACTCCATCTATCCTCTACTACATGTCGTTTAAGGTTAATTTGAGTAGATTAAGGTGAAGTTAACGCTAGCGGTTGGATAAATTTAATAAGTAGGTGGTTAATATTTTAAAAAAAAATTCGTGCAAAAAGTAAAATTGGTAGATGATTACTGGTGAAGAATGTGTTTTTATTAATTATGATAAGAAAGTGATTAATGTTTGACATTTTAAGGTAGTTGTTAATATTAAATACGCATTGGAAGTTGTTAAGTGACAAGTAAAGGTGGACAAAAAAAATCGGTTAAGTGACATGTAAAAAAGGACAGAGGAAGTATTAAAAAAAAGTGTTTCATCGTACAAATGTTTCCCGCTCTATTTGAAAACAGGTTAATTAACAACACTATTTTTGCTGTTTAGTAATGAAAAAAAATGTCGTATAAAGGTTTTTGCACATACTTGATTCATCTCTTTATTGACCAACGGTAATTGCGACCTACTTATTATTTTTGTAATCAACAATTTCTTTTGTGAATGTCACAATCTCTTACTAGTTGAGCTAACTCTTATTATTAATAATTTGTAACACTTCTTATTAACTTTGATATACAAATTCTTCTAATGCTATTTCAATTGAATTTCTACCACAATATATTATGCAATAAATGAGATTATACACCGAACCACACTACATTAAAAGAAAACATTCTGTTCAACTTTCAAAATATTCAAATACTATCAAAATAAGTGTATTTTTTTTGCCACAATATGCCTTAGTTAGAAACTGGCTAAAACTTTTTTGGCCAACTTTCTAAAAACTTCCAGTTAAATTTCTGCAATACTTTATAAAAAGGCTGAAAATTTCACGTAATTTAACAGAAAAATATGTCCACATGAAAGTGACCGAAAATTGATCAGAAATCTACAGTTATGTGGCGATAAAAATATCCCAGACTTCGATTCACATTTGTTACCTAGCAAAAAATGGCAAAAAAATACTCCACACTTTCCCGTTGTTTTGCGGTCATTTTGTGACAAGCTTAAATTATGGCCGGAAAATGACTGACATTATTTACCTTGCATACTTTACTTACCTTTTCTGTACTTAATTTATTTTTAATCAGCACACATCATTCTCTCTTATTCACTGAAATAAAGTTTTTAACACCATGTTTTATTTTGTTATTTATACCCCTAACATTCCAATAAACTATTCATTGAGGTGAGGGTGTTAGGAGCACCTTACTGGTGACTAAAATTGTATTATCCATGGCCAAATTTTCACAATATGACTTTCCATCATAGTTGTCAAAACCAGAATGGAAGTCAAACCAGTTCGAGCTCCAATTTTTGATTTATCAATTGAACTGGCGGCTCGAACTGATGTGACCAACAATCTAATTACAAAGAAATTTTAATAAAATTATAAATTACAACATAATTGGACAACAAAATTAAAGTGGCCGAGCGGTAGATGGGTTGCTAAATCCCTTCAAGGACACCCGGTTTACCTTTCAAAGCGGTATTACTAGTCAAACTGTATCAGACCAAACATCGATTGAATTGTTCGGTCCGGTCTAATTTTAATAACTATGCTTTCCACTATCTTCTTGGAGATTTTGGACTTCATTTATAGCTTTTTAAAAATCTTCTTTTTCATGTTGTTTCCTCATCATTCTATTCAACTTTTGCCTTGCTTTTTTGTTAGCCTTTCCGCACAAATTTCCACTATGAGCAGGAGAGAATAGGCTTGCTTGGGGTGTTAAGGGAGATTGAGGTAACACTCTTTCGATAGGCTACTAGTTAACACTTTATACTGAACTCTTTGGCTTTATGGGTTCTGGAATCAGCTTCAGTTGTTCTGGAGTCAATTGATCACCTAGTATCTCAAACTGATTACCAGCTATAGTTTGAGGTGCCTTTGATTGTCAAAATTTTCTTTGAGATGGGTGGAAGGGTTTTCTCTTGTTGTTTCTTCATTGTGCATTAGTTTTCTTCATGTTCGAAGGTCTAGCAATCAGCACACCAGAGAGGGAACCATTCATACACTATTTGCTGTGAGAATGCATGTTTTTGTAGTCCCAAAATTTTTATTTGTGATATTGGTGTTGCTTTTGGAGAGGCCTCAACAAATATTCTTGCGAAATCTATTCGGTATTTTAATGTAGTTTTAGCATCAAAGCATATCAGCTTACCCAATACACTCCCAATACAGCTCAAGGTTTCTGTACCCCAAAATACTGGATCTAGATATGGCAGTTTAGCCCAAACAGTGATGTTTTCATTGAAATTTGTCGCTACCTTTGAAAACGGTTTCCATTCTTTCAGTATAAGAGGTCGATAATTAAAAAACCAAGGTCCTCCCTTGAAGCATGTCAGCTTAGAAAATGAACTTGAATAAAAACAACATGTTGGCATGGACGATACTTTGACATGGTCTACTTATCCCCATTTTCCCTAATGAATCCTTAGACTTCTGCTATATTCAGTCTGGCCCTCATGATTTTCCCAGGCTTTAATAGCTTTCACCCACACAATTAAAGGCAACTGAATGTATAGAGTGTCTCAGCTCCGGCTTATCTTCTAGGAATAACCCTGCATCTGACTGCCTGTTTACCGCTACTATTTGTATCCAGGCTGCTGCCATCCCTAATCGAGCCACATACGCTACTAGATTCAGTCAAAATCATCTTAGGACGGCGGTCAGATGTCGACAGACATGCGACAACAATGGCTAAGCAAAACACGAAAAGCTACGACGGGAAGAAATGAACTATGAGCTTTTTGCTTTATGAAATAGAGTTTCTTGAAATGTACGGAATCCCCTTGTGAAGAGTTGTTCATCGGTTTTGTTTTTAAACCAAAATGAATTAAAACGTAATTATATTTTCAAAACCGAATCAACTTACATCGGTTTGATTCTGGAGTGAATTGATTTATTTCGATTTGGTTCGGTCCAAAAATAAAAATCGATGAAAAAGCGTTTTTCCTCCATATAACTCTTACTTAATAATAATTTGAACTCGTTTATCTATAAAAATCAGAAAAAGTAAATATTTTCTTTATTTGCTATACAATTATTTATGAAGTAGTGTAATAATCAATTTTGACCTTCAAATATCAATTAAGTAATAAAATTAAAAATATACGCGTATAAATTTTATTATTATTTTAATAATTCAGCATTCGGTTTGATCGAAATATAAATTATCAAAACCGATATTCAAACCGTAATAACTTTGATATTTTGGTTCGTTTTGGCAATCAAACCATTAAACATCAAAACTAATTTATTTTGATTCGAATTAAATCCGTTCAGTTTTTAATTTGGACCGAACGATGAAAGAACAGCTTTAATATTGTGAAAGCATTGACTTTATGTCTGTTCTTATCTTAACTTAGTCCTGGTGATGTACCGAGAAAAATAGGTCATAAGTGTAGTACCATCTTGGAATGAGCAAGTAATCTTAGTTTCATTAACTTAAGTTGTGTTTATTGATTTCATAATGGTCAGATCTGCAATTGATATGATTATGATTTATCCAGTTATGTTCATCATATAAAAACAACATTCATTAAATATAACTCTTCATCTTATGAATATTATTCTACATCTGATGAATATTGCTCTCTATCTGATGATTATATCTTTGCTCATCTAATGAATATTGCTCTACGTTTGATGAATATTACTTTCATCTGATGAATATTGTTCTACATTTGATGAATATTTTTTCCATTTAATGAATAACCCTCTCATCTTATTAGTATTCCCCTCAATATGATGAATATCTCTATTCATCTGATAAATAGGCTGTCATTTGAATGAGTATATTTTTATTTATTTGTTGAACATGAATATAAATTTGATGAATATTTTTGAATAACTAATAAATATATTTTAATAACTAACCGTGAATCCAAATGTATAGTTAATAAATAATATAAATCGTTAAATTGGTTAAGTTATCAATTTTTAAAGATACATATTTTATCAACATGTCTCTCATTTTACAAATTCATGCATTTGTTGACACAACAAGAAAATAATACGATAAATGATTTTGTCATTGTTTATTTCGTTAAGAGGTTGCCTTATTTTTTAATAACTAATAAATATAAGAGTTCCAACGGGTCGAGACATATTATGGTAATCTAATTTATAATGGATATAGTTATTCATCTGCTAAACATAATAGCTCATCTGAATAATATAATAAGTAGGGACGGATCTAGAGTATATTTTCAATTTTAGAGGAATCATTCTGATTTTGAAAGAGTTAAGTTTTATCTTTTCTGAACTTCAATACCTAAAATATAATATATAAAGAAGTTAATTAGATCACATGCAACCAAACAATATGTTGTCAGTATGAAATGACGTAGTTTTACTTGTCATTAACCACTCATAAACTAACATGTGTCAAACTATTTATTTTTTAATTTCATTCATTTCTATTATACACATTTTAGTTTACTAATGACTAATGACAAATAAAACTACGTCATTTTATGATTGCAAGATATTGTTTAGCTACATGGAATTCATTTCTCTATAAAAAGTTTTTTTTTCTGAGCGGGGTCATCTGACCCTACTCAATTATACATACACCTGTCACGTATGCTAGCTTATCTAATGAATATAGAAGCTCATCTAATAAGCATTGCAGTTCAACTCATGAACACATAAATTTATCTCATGACCATAACAGCTTATTTGGTGAATATTCATGTTATTTTGATGATTTTATAAATATATGTTGATTAAATAAATATAGTAAATTGTATGACGAACATTCACTCTTATTTGATGCATATAACTATAATTTTTATAAAATATAAGTGCACAATTAATGAATATTTATCAACATACAGAAAATAAAAATATATAATCAATGAATATATAATATGATTTTTTTATTTTTTTATTTTATTTTTCTAAAAGAATTTATGAATTAAAACATTTTCCCATTTTTTTCTGAATTTTCTTCCATTTTTTACTCTTCCTGGTTTAAAATACTCTTAAATTAGGCTGGCCCAAACAAGCATATGAATGGGCCGTCAATCATGGCAAACCGGCCCTTTTACACAGCTTTACTTGACCGACACAGGCCCGAGAATCATGTACTCGCTCCGTCCTCTAATACATGTCGTTTACGGTTAATTTGAGTAGATTAATGTGAAGTTAATGCTAGCGGTTGAATAAATTTAATAGATAGGTGGTTAACATTTTTTTGAAAAAGTGTGCAAAAAGTAAAATTGGTAGATGATTATTGGTGAAGAATGTATTCTTTATTGATTATGATAATGAAGTGATTAATGTTTGACATTTTAAGGTAGTTGTTGATATTAAATACGCATTAAAAATTGGTAAGTGACAAGTAAAAGTGGACAAAAAAATTCAGTTAAGTGACATGTAAAAGAGGACAAAAGGAGTATTTTGCTAGTTTCTAAGAATTTTAGTCTAACAGATATTATAATATAATATGGTAACTTTCCTAATGTTCCAGAAAACCTAGTTGAACTAGGATTTGGTGGCACCAAGCTACTATAAAACAGAACAACGCACCGTACAACTCCTCGTTTGTTTCTTCGCTTCATTCATTCACCTGCTCCAGTCAAACATGGTCAATGCACAAGATTTTCGCAAGATGGCCGGGAAGCACGCCGTCAGGGCTGCCGAGGATTATATCCAGCGCAGTCTTTTCCAACAGGCGGTGCAGTCCATGAAGGCAGCCAAAGATCTCGACCCGGATCTTTCGTGCATGGCCGACAACTACATCGCGGCCTACACCGTCCTTGAAGCAGCGCACGCCAAGGAAAGCCTGTACAAAGTGCTGGGAGTGGAGGACGTGAAAGCGAGCGGCGCCGAGATCAAGAAGCAGTTCAGGAAGATGTCGCTCATGGTGCATCCCGACAAGAACGGCTCCGTCGCTGCAGAGGAAGCCTTCAAGCACGTGTTGAAAGCATTGGAGGTGCTTTCTGATGACAAGAAGAGGTTGTCGTATGATTACAAGATGGGCTATTGGTCTCCTTCGCCGAGACCGTGCCAATCGCAGCAGCGGGCAAGAAGGGCACCTCCTCATAGGTGGAATGCTTCGTCATCTTCAAGTCGGGCCGATACAAAGACAACTCATCCGGGATTCAAGAAGGCTAAGCCACAGCCTGCAGCATCTTCAAGCCAGCAGGCCGGAACATCTACCAAGATTTTTTCTGGAGAAGGATGGTCTTTCAGAGTGACAAGAGTGGAAAAGAACACATTCATCAAAGTCCGAGCAGGAGACACCACAGTGGTTATTTAGTGTAGCAGTCACGTTTTTATATGTAAAACTGATAGCTGATTGTACTCGACCAGAACTACATGTGAGGCTTGATCCCTGATGACAACAAAAGTCAGGATATGTAGGCAGTCCAGTTAAACACGTTTGTTGACTGGATCCAGCACCCAAAAAACAATACAAATTTTTTGATTCAATATTTGAGCAACCCACTTGTTAAAACTTTATTAAATGTGAAATTAGTGTGTGTGCTTGAGTTTGAGCAGTCATACTCTGATTGATTCTTTATGTATTTCCAAAGACCCTGAGAAACTAAACGAGGGCTGTGGAAATGGATTAATAGAGATGTTGAGCATGGTGATCTTCCAAGTAGCTTAGCCAATCTTTACACACACTATAAACATCATAGTACTACTTCCTCCAGTCAAGCTACTCAAATTTGTTAATCATCAGAAAAAAAATCTCCAGTCAAGCTGCGTAGCCAATCTATGTCAGACTAAATGCTGTTTTCCCACTTCCTCCATCAAAATATTCTTCCATAACACCCCTGATCAAAATAAGTTAATAAATCAAAATCAGCTTGAGACATATCTCAAGAGATCCATTACAATATCCAATATTGATCATAATTCACATGTAAATTATTCACATCAATAAAGTATACACTAAAATGAGCTGCAAAGAACATACACCTAAAAAGTAAGTCTCTGTACCAAGAGTGACAGGCAACACCTGGGCAGTAGCAGCATATTTCATAATAATATTACATGCAGTCACACACACTGCTCTCAGTTATCAGCATAATCTAACGTTAGATGTCTTTTCCTTGCAGCTTGAACCCAATTTCAGCAGCCAAATGCCTTATATTCCTCAGAGTATACAGCTTTGAAGTTTAACAGTTAAATTCCCTTGTGATCTCTCTGTCAACATCTGATTTCCGTATAAAGAATAAAATTTAGATACAATGTAATATTAGTATTTTTTTTTAACTATCAATAATTTGTTCAGAAATTTCTCATTGTGAGTTGATCTCGTGTGTTTAATTTGTTCATTAGTATATAACTTCTTTATGTTTACTTCTTCAACTCTGTGAAATTATCTTTACAAAAGATTCAGTTTATAAGAAGTAGGAGTGTAAGGTGGAACCAAAATATCGATAAATCAAATCAGATCATATTGAACTGATCATTTTGGTTTAATTTTACTAATCAAATAAGCGGCCTCACTTTGTTGTGTATCAAAAATGGATCAATTCGGTTCAGTTTTGAAATATAAACCAACTGAATTCGAGCTAATCACATTATAAACCTATTATAATATCCATGACCATTAGACTAAATCAGAAGTAATCACAACCGTTCAAAAAAAAAGTCCTACAAAAACTAAATTATAAACACCTAATATGTCGCCTTACACATATGTTTGATCTCTTTACTATAGTGTCATTTATTCCTCAACTTTATCAATACTAATTTTTCATATTATCAATTACATTTCTTCTTCTTTGAATTTAAACTATGACATGTTGATAAAAAAAATCAGATATGGAGTTTCTACATCATGAATCGAACATCGAATTTGTCATCTTTCTAAAATTTTCAACCTTTCAATCGAATATTTGAATCCAAATTTTAAACTTTTTTGAAAAGTTATTGCCATTAAGTGTCAAACAGGTGACATATCAACCAACCACTAGGCTACCATTTTGGTGGCCCATATTTCAAACTTACTGATTCTAAATCTTAAGTAGGTGGCAACGTGCGACGGTGCTGAAGATGAATATTTTTTTTTTGAAATTTTATTTGTGTCATTGGGGTGGAGTGAGAGGAAGTGACTGAGAAGATGATGCTGCTGGAGTCGAGATTATCTTACATCGTTTACTTATGATTTAATTTTTTTTACCAAACTACATGAAACAAATTTATAAATTGTAACAATCATGCAACCGATAATCCGATGGACGAACTGTCGGTCTTTGTGGTTTTGAGTCAATCAAATTTTGGGCAAAGATTTTTTATTAATACCCTTAAATGGAAGAATGTGACTCTTACTCCCAAGAAGGCATGCTAAATTTACAGTTATGGATAATGTTTTAAAGTTATGAATTTGAGATTTCAAGTTGTTTTGTGAATTTTTTAGGTTGAGATTTGATTGTGTGGTTTTTCAGAGATGACCTAGTTTGGAAAAAGGTGACGACAGTGATAAGGTGAAGTTAGTAACATGATAGGTGTCTTAATGAGATTAAAAATACTTTAGAAGATGTCAATCATATTCTAATACCTAACATTTTCTCTGAAAATTATAGTTCGGAAAAAAATAGCAGTAGTTCAAAACGTTTTTAGGTTTACTCAATACTTTAGTGATGCTTAATGGTTACCTGTGATTAAACCAAAGTCCGAAGAAATAAATATAATTTTGACTTTCATATATTCTAATAATTACAATATGAAAATGGTTTTAATATTCTATAAGACAGATAAAATATCATATTATCACTAACTGTCCCGAATCCGGCTTGAATCCGTAGGACAAAGCTGGTAATTGATTTGGGGACAAGGTGATATGGGGCTAAAACCCTATAATTTGGCACTAATTATTTTTTTATTATTTTAGAATGGCGAGGAGATAGAACAAATTTGGAATTACCCTTTTCATGACTTTGGTTAAAAAAAGATTACCATAGGAAATGATTGTTATTTTTTTACTTAGATATTTTACGTATGCCACAAAGTTTTTGAATGTAAGGAAAAACACAAAAGGGATCCTGAACTATCACCGCTTACCTAAATGCGGTCAGAACTATCACGATTCCCAAAATGGGTGCGATGAAAAAAAAATTGTACTGATTTTCTAAAATAAAATTCACCATTACATTCTAAAATTAATATTATGATAAGATTTAGATTTGTGTGTGAAAATTACGTCGTTTGGTTATCAAAATACGTCGTTTTCTTTATGAACGCAAAACGATATAATTTATTTTAATAACCAAACGACATAATTTTCGCACACAAATGTAAGTCTTATAATAATATTAGTTTAGGAATATAATGATAAATTTTATTTTAGAAAATCAGTCCATTTTTTTTCATCGCACTCTTTTTGGAAATCGTGTTAGTTATGACCGCAATTAGGTAAGTTGTGATTGTTCATGACCCCTTTTGTGTTTTATCCCTAAAATGTAATGCTAAAATCATTTACAAAATAGTAAGATTTATGTGCAACATATAAAAACGCAACAGAAAAATTAATGGTTGTAAATTTAATTTCCCCACAGGCTACCATTTTTTAATGATTTTATTATCATAGTACATAAGTGTCGCCTCATAACATCATCAATGATCAATTACAAATGAAACATTTCAATCATGTAGGTTTTATGTTCTTGCACCACAAAGAACATCTAATCTCCCGTTTCGTAGCATGTATTACTAGTGGAATATGCACTGAGAAAGAGGAATCAACTCTTAGAATGAAGGATGGGATTAGACCATTATTCAGTACTCCCTCTGTCCTCTTTTACATGTCACTTAACCGAATTTTTTTGTTCACTTTTACTTGTCACGTAACAATTTTCAATGCATATTTAATAGGGAAAACTACAGAAAGGGGGTATGATGAACTACCACATTTTTACAAATTACGGGTGAAACTATCATTTTTTGCAATTTGCAGGTTTTTCAGTTTTGGGACTGTTTTGTAAATAAATATTTTTCAATCAAGTCCAGATCTAATTTAAACTAATTACAAACTCACCCTCAACAAAACTAACCTAACCTAAATTACCCATGTT
>NQLW01000606.1:115915-147938 GCA_002312845.1 Kalanchoe fedtschenkoi
TAGTATTTTCAGAATTTCAGAATTTAGAGTTTTTAGAATTTTTAAGTTTTAAAATTCATTACCAGTTGAGAATAAATAATTTTATTCATTCTTATTAATATTGTCATTTGTTATCACGAAAATATAGTAAAATTAAATTATGCTTAGATGAGAACAATAAGTTGAACTTAACGAAGTTGGTTGTGAGTTTCTTATTCATTCCATAGGTCATAGGTTTGAATTTCTACAATAACTCAATATATTTTTAACATGAAATTTGATTTACACTATGAGTAACAATCTGCTATGGTCCACGGACAATTGGTCAGGAGGACCGGATTTGGGAGAGAGCATGATGGACTGAACCCCCGGACCGACTAATGTATAGTCCTTATTTAGTTGGAGATCCGGTACAAGTGCTCTGCCTACACGGCGTGTGGATCGGACTTGCATTGTGACCAATCAATCAAAAGAGCTGTGTAAATTATTTTACTTATCATCTCAAGTTGTGTCATTCTTCAAAGCGGGATCACAAACTGTACAAGTGCGGCCAACTTATGAACCTGCCCATTTGATCCCACCGTTTGTTTGACAGCAAATTATGATACTTGTTTTCAGTCGCGTTTTAAGTGTTAACTGTGTTCAAATTTAACTCATGAAAAACCAGATTTACACCTGTGGTCCACTTTTGATGGCTTGAATAAAACATTTACAATTACATGAAAATCACTTTTGATCAAGCTCTTAAATGAACTATTGGCAAATACAATATAAACAGATTAGAAGCCTCATTCATTATTTGTGCTCAACTCATTTATGAAACATATCTTAATGCTGTTTTCCAGCTCCTTTCATTTAATATTGAATGAAAACCTTCTAAAAAAATCATCATCACTGCTCCAACTCAGACTTGATCTACTCAAACTTTGAGAACAAGTGGAAGTGTTATCATCGTCTACCAGCCATCCAGCCGATCAGTAGGGGATCCTGATACTGAATTTGGGCTTACAAGTCTTATTCAGATCCAACTAAACTAATCTGTAAATAAAACTGTACACTTCAAAAGCATGAGATATATTTACATGTACAAATGATAGATACAACATCCTTGATTAAATGAAACATGCACATTCACAAGGCTCATATTGGCATCAGCTTAACATGGGATAAATTGTACAATTCTGCTAAGAGGGACTAATTTACTAATATCGGGAAGCAGTTGAAATTCTGGTTCATGCTTCATGGTATAATACCCAGTCTAAGCTTTTGTATCTTTGGGCATGTTCCAGCATCTCCAGTTCATATTGCCTAACCACCCGAATCCTATCAGTGGTTGTCCCGATTGCATTCCAATCAGCTGCTTTCTGTATGGAATCAGTATATTCCTGAGGCCTGATTTCAACAATTCACATAGTCAAAAAAAAAAAATCTGCGACAAATTGATCAAATAGTTAATGTACAGAAAGTGGACGAACCTGTGATGCACATAGTTTTATAAACAAAGGCCACATGGGCGTCTCCCCTTGTACTCATATTAGGCCTCTCCAGACAATCCAGGAATGCCAGATCGGCTTTAAGAAGCTCTGCTTGATCATGGGAATCATATCCCATGTCATGGCAGTAGCAACAAAAGTCCAACCAATCAATTGGACGTTTGTCCCATAGAAGAGATCCACCGTCTTTCCCACTAGACCAATTTGGCCCACAGTAGTGCCCATATCTAGGGAAAAACTGCGATAGGAAGGCTCTTGCACCTGTATGCCATGGGACTTTTGATACATATGGTCTGAAGCGCAGACGGGTTGCCTGGAGACGAGAATCAGTGTTTCGGGGTTGTTGTGCGCGCCGTTTCAACTCTCTGTTTATAGTAGGTGGAGTTCGAGTTTTCTCGTTGGTCTTGAAAGCCCAAGGAACCAAAGACAAGAGTGAGCATCCCCACGATTTTATGCCCAAGAAATCACTTTGTCTAGCTTGCCCTTCCATCAAAATATTTCCAGTCCTATTTCTATTTCCACGATCCTTGTTAGCGTAGATTTGGAACAACGGTAAGTTATTAAGAAACTCGAAGTGCATGGTCACGAATAGCAAACGTCATCAACTGAGACACCTTGAGAAGGTTTTGCATCACACATGCCCCAAAACCTGCAAAGAACAATAAAAGAGTTCACAACAAGACTGCAAAGTGCAAATAGATCCTCAACACTGCATTCAATTTTGTTTTTTTCATAGATATTTTTCTTGCTAGAATTCTCAACCATTTAGAGCCTTAAAATGCAATATAGTTTACACCAAAACATATTCAGTCTAAGCTTCCAGACCCAATCAGCTACACCAAAACATATTCAGTCTAGCCAAGAGGCCCACTGTTACTATTTAGTTATGTTTGCTGATTGAGAAAACTACTCATGTTTCAAATTTGTCCAAGCATACGAACACTGATGATTTTGAAAATCAAATGGCTGTCCATGAGACCAATACTGAGTAATGGAGATTCATTGCATACCCAAAAGATATCGACTTACTATGACAATATAGGCACATCCTAAATTCAGAAATCTGCAGGCATATGATTCCTACACTACAGCAAACACCGCAGCAGAACAAAGATTCATAACTCGGCGCGCTATTAGTAGCACTGCCACAACAAGATCCTACACCATTCACTGAATTAATAAACTATTCCTCAACGAGCAAAACAGACCCGAAAACTCTAAAAACCGCCATCAAAAGCTACTCGCATAAACTCGTATCCAAGAGTCCAAGAAACAATATTAGCTCAAGAGCCGAAAGTGAAATCAACGCAATCAGGATCAAGCATAACAACGGCTTCGAATTAAACCAAGTGATTAAGACAATTGAACCATCAGCGGCCTACAAACTCACCAGAATTTCGGTGCCCTAACTAAGCTGCTGCGCCTTGACGAGCAAAAGTGGGAATCAACTTCGACGACGGAGTAGGAGAAGGTGGAGGAAGTTGACAGGAGAGCGAAGAAGAAGAAGTAAGCCACGGTGAGGAGGTAGGGAGTTTCCTGTGGATTTGAACGGCGGTGAGTGTTGTGTGCTCTCTCGGAGTCGGGCCCACTCCCAAAGCTCTCGGCTGTTTGTTTGATTGGATTAAATTGAATAAAGAAAGTTCCCGATTATGTTTTTTAAGGGCGTTATTAATTGTATTCCATTTTTAAAAAGAATGCGATAACAAAAATTGAATGATTTTTTAAAATAAAATTTATTATTATATTTTTAAATTAATATTCTTACAAGATTTAGATTTTTGTGTAAAAATTACGTCGTTTGATTATCAAAATAAATTTTATCGTTTGATTATTTATAGATTATGAAGCCAATATCCATGAGAAGCTAATATCACCCATAGAGTCTCAACAAGCAAGGCGCTGAAGTTATTTTTGGCTAAGACGTAGAAGTTGAACACTGAATCTCTTTATCGGGGCATCTTTCAGATTCTAGTTGTTGTGCGTCATCCCTAGCATCTTAGCATTAGTCTACTTTCAAAAGAAATTTTATTCCTCAATTCTTAAATTATCATTTCATTTCATTTATTTTATTATATCTCTGATCATGATTCTACTTTAATTCTTACAAGTAAAAAACTTCCAACACTTTGAAAGCTATTTTTACTCAGACAAAAGTAAGAAAAATGTCATAATGTATCATACATATTACAACATTTGTATTAAGATAGATTACACTCTTGAAATCAATCATATATAGTTGGAATCTCTCTCTGTCATGATACACTCAGTCACAATAGTTGATCAATGTTCCAACCACAGTATTTGTCATCCAACCGTACTACATTAACATCCAGGGAAGGATTTTTATAATTGGACAAGCATACAGTAGTTGAGCTGACAAAATTAGACAATAGTAAGTCATAAGCAGCATAAAAATAACATATGGAAGAAAGGAGTTGATAAATCGAAACTTACCGAAAGTAAAATATTGGATCATTGCATTGATAATAAAACTGTCTAGGTTAACTGTAATATCTTGTTCTCAAATATGTTGAATCTGCAGCTAGTGAGCTTCATAAATAAAAATTACCTGCCAAACACATCAGTCTAGGATAAACCATGATGCCTACATAAAAATGAACCATGGCAAAGACATCAGACCAGGATGAAGTGGGTCATAATGATTTGAAACAAAGTTTCTTGGTGATACGTCCATAGTGCATACAAGAGCAATCCGCGTAAAATTACCTGCTCCAAAACTGCCGTTAAGCTTTCCAGGCAATAAATATGTCGTCTTTGCCTCCTTTGCAAATCTCACATGTGCAAAGTTTGACAATGATGCATACAAAAACTAGAAAACATACAAAAACCTGCACCAAAATAAATGACAACAGACAAACGGTCGGACAACATATAAAAACCTGCGTACAAAACTTGACAACATCAACAAAACATGCACCAAACCTAAGTACAGAACATGAATTATAACAGCAGAACAAAATAAAAAATGCAGCCAGTTGGTTCTATAAAAAATGTGAGCCTGCTAGCCACGAAACCGGATTAACAAGAAACAAAGAGGAAGTAAAATTGCAGAGTGGAACAAAGTAATTTGTAATAAAAAATTGATCATAAGGCATCCTTGTTCTCGACCAAACCTCTAGTGTTGCTCAAACTCATAATCACCACCAGACAAAGAATATTGAATATTACCTAAAATCATTATCCTTGTTCTCGATCAAATCTCTAATTTTGCCTCAAATTCATAATTATTCTATCAACTCCATCATTATCACTACCCTATTTAACTAGCTTAAACTTGTGACTAATATTCCACCACCTTCATTTCAGTCATCACCGTCGATCAAATCTATGTTGTTAATCAAAATCCCTGCTCATTCATAATCACCAAGTACTCTTTACCAAATCTCAATATTGACTAAAATGATTTATGTTTATCTTGTTATTTCATCGTTCCCACTATACTTAACTTCTGACATCACTTAAGTCAACATGGTTGCAACTTGCAACCCTCTGGCCTTCATCATCCACTTTTTACCATACCTCTTATATTTACCAAACTAACTTCCACATCCCAATTCCGTTAACACCATCACCACTCCCAATCAAATTTCTTATACTGATCAGAACAATCTCTCACGTACTGTCGAATTCATCATCTTCATACATTTAAGTGTCATTTTATAAAATTAAGAGCTGAATGTTGTATGAGAATCTGAATAATCAGATCATTGGTCAAACCGCATCTGATTGTTGAATAATTTATTTTCATTTGGTAATTTATTTTTTAAGTATCTTAATACATAATGATTTATTAATATAAAATTTAATTTTAATTTTAATTTTAGAGCATAAAAATACATATGAAATTTATAATCTTGTTATAAAAATATTATTTATTTATGAAGTGTGTGATATTCTGATTGAAGAAACTAGCTCTGGTTGGCATTGATGTGATTCTGATTGAAGAATTCGGGCAGAGTTGATTCCAGAAAGATATGAAAAAAATAAAGAGATAATTAGATATCGCTTCTGAATTATTCAGGTATAAAATTGATAACAAATCATTCAAACTTTCCAAACATTCATTAAGAGAAAAAGAATAAGTATTCGGTTCGCTGAATATTTAATACAATAAGAGACCACCACTTAATAGAGCTCAATAAGTACAATCAAACAAGTCCTTGCTCTATCTGATTTTATGTCACTCAAAATATAATGATATAGTCAAATATAAAAGAACAATATAAGTAAATTTTTATTCATGCTAATATTCATTGGTCAATATGTAATCTTTCAATGCAAATATTATATGTCAATAAATTTAATTAAATTTAAACTATCATCATGTGATATACTGTTGCAAATCATATCTCATCTTTCATCCCCCATTAAATGTAGAGTAGTGAGAATATTTGTAATAAAAAAACTTAAACAACAATTAAAAAATGGCACTAATTAAAATAAAATGTGCTAAAAGAATTAGCACTAACCAACATCAATGTGTATAAATCAAAGCAGTGCTAAGAAATAAATAGATATCATATAAATGATGCTTATATTAAAATAAATGTTAACAAATAAATAATGACGCTTCAACTAATAAATGTGCTTGGAAACCAGGGTGGATCTACAGCCAGGCCAGGGGTCAAATGACCCCACTGGAAAAAAAAATTACTACTGCTTTTACCAAAAAAAAAATTGATAGGCATAGGTAGGACTTGAACAAACCAGATCTGTATTCAACCTCAAATTTATGACCTCCCAATACAGAAATCCAAATATCATCGTCGTGTCCAAGCTGTAGATCAGCCTTGTTGCCGCACTGCGGCCCCTGTCCGTGCACAGCCTTGCCGCCATTGCCGCGGCTACCATCTTTGCACAGTCTTCAGATGCGGACCGCAACGCTCTTGCGACTCAGCCGCGTCCAAGCTGTAGATCCGCCAGTCTCCGCTGTCTCATCCGCGTCCTAGCTGTAGATCCGCCAGTCGTCGGCGCCGCTGTCTCAGCCACAACCCTTCACTCACACGTTTATTTTTTCTCTCGTTAGGTTTTCAAACTTTCATCTAGTTTAAAGAAGTCTCAAGCCTCAAGTGACATGTTAATTGAGCCCAACTAACAAGCCTATCACATTCTTCAATTAAATTTAGAATTAGCTCAAGAATTAAAATTAATTTTTAAAAAATATAAATTAGGGCAGTCAGCAGCAGCAACGAGCAGCTAGTACCCGGTTGGCGTACCAACAGCAGCAGCGAGCAGCCATATCCATATTTCAGCTGAAGAAATTGATTGGGATTTTAAGAGCTTTATTTCGACTCAAAAATTTACAAGGTAATTTATTTTTCGTTACTTCTTATCTTTCATTTTGAAAGAGAGTTAGAACGAGTCTACTTTTTTTATTTTTTAAAGAATTATCTTATTTTGATGTATTTTTATTTTTAAAATATATTTTAGATGTATAAATATTACAAAAGAAAAACTCCAGAGCGGTCCGTTTCTACAAATGTTGCGAATAGTTTGAATATTGGTGAAGCACAAATTGACTTGGAAAATTTACCCACTGATCCTGGATTGAAAAGAAAAATATCCGAGTATCATCCAAATATTAGAGATGAGGTTAGAAGAGCATACATATTCAAAGGACCATGTCAACCAAGTAAGCATAAATTTCCACAGAGGGATTGGAGGAACAAAATGAAAGTTTAACGAAAATTGGTTTACATAGTATAAAGATTGGTTGGAATACAATATAGAAAAAGATGCAGTGTTTTGTCTTTGTTGCTACCTTTTTAGATCAAATATTGAACAATAAGGAAGTGGCGAGTCTTTTGTTGGAAAAGGGTTTACCAGTTGGAACAAACAAGATCGACTAGACATGCATGTTGGAGGGCCTGCTAGTCTAGCTTTGCAAAAGTGCAAAGATTTAATGAAGAGAGAACAACATATTGATGTTGTTATGCATAAGAGATCCAATAAAGCCATATGTGATTATCGTACACGCTTGCTTGCATCCATAGATTGTGTAAGATTTCTTCTATGTCAAGGCTTGTCATTTCGTGGTCACGATGAATCAGAGAGTTCGAGCAATAAGGGAAATTTTCTTGAACTATTGAAGTTTCTTGCTGATCATAATGAGTCAATTGACTATGTTTTTTACAGAATGCTCTGGGAAATCTCAAACTAATAGCACCTAATATTCTGAAGGATATTTCAAATGCTGCTGCGCAAGAAATTGTTACCACAATTATTAAGGATATTGATGGGGATTATTTTGCAATCTTAATTGATGAGTCTCATGATGTTTCCGTCAAAGAACATATGACTATTGCAGTACACTATGTAAATAAAAAAGGAGAGATGAGCGATTAATTGGTATTGTGCATGTCTCAGACACTACAACTTTGTCACTTAAGAGAGCATTAGATTCTTTATTCACGAAATATAATTTAACCATTTCAAGGGTGCGTTAACAAGGTTATGATGGAGCAAGTAATATGCGAGGTGAATTCAATGGTTTAAAGACGTTGATCATGAAGGAGAACAGTTCACTTTTTATGTTCATTGCTTTGCTCATCAGTTTCAATTAACTCTTGTTGCAATTCCAAAAAATCATGATGAAGTAGCTTCACTTTTCTATTTGATTGAGATTTTAACTGGTGTTGTTGGAGCTTCTTGTAAACGTCATGATATGCTACGTGAGGAGCAGGCAAAAATTATTAGGAAAGCCATGGAGGACAGTGAATTAGTAATAGGAAGAGGCTTGAATCAGGAAACCACTCTTAAGAAAGCTGCAGATACTCGTTGGCAGTCACATTATGGGGTACTTCTAAATTTGATGGTCCTTTTTCCTTCTTAATTAATATTCTTAATGCAATATGTGAAAGTGGAGCCAACTCTGAGCATCGAGTTCAAGCGAAAGATTTGTTGGAAAAATTACAAACATTTGATTTTATATTCGGAGTGATTTTGATGAAGAATGTGCTTGGTGTGACAAATGAATTGTCACAAGCGTTGTAAAAGAAAGATCAAGATATTGTTAACGCAATAGATTTGGTCAGGTTTTCAAAAGAAAAATTACATATCATGAGGAATAACGAGTGGGACTCATTATTAGAAGAAGTGTTCTCTTTTTGTAAACAACATGACATCCTGCCAATTGACATGAGTGATAAATTCGTGCAGTGTGGTAGGTCAAGAAGGAAGGCTCATAGTATCACGATCTTGCATCATTATTGTGTTGAGTGATATTATTCGATAATTGATATGCAAATATTGGAGCTTAACAATCATTTTGACGAGACAAGCACAGAGCTACTCCGATGTATGAGTTGTTTGAGCCCAAGTGACAGATTTGCTTATTTTGACAAAGATAAGATCTTACGATTTGTTAAATTTTATCCTTCTTGTTTTTCTGATGTTGAACTCAAAGCACTTGACAGACAGCTAGATAATTACATTATTGATATGCGATGCGAAGATGGTGAATTCTTGAAGTTAAATGGAATAAGTGAATTTGCTCAAATGCTTGTCAGGATAAAAAAGAACATCGTGTATAAGTGGGTGTATTTACTGGTGAAATGGTCACTGATCCTACCGGTAGCAACATCAACAGTTGAAAGGGCATTCTCTGTGATGAATATTATAACAAATCGGCTACGCAATATCACTGGAGATCAATGGATGAATGATTGTTTAGTTACGTTCATAGAGAAGGATATTTTTAAAAGTATTTCTAACGATGTTATTTATGATCGATTTCAAAATATGAAAACTTGTCGTGTACCTATATGAATTATCATATTATTCATAATAAATTTTTATTTTGACCCACTGATTTACTATCCTGGATCCGCCACTGCTTGGAAATATTCATTTTACATGAGGCTTCTAAACCCAAACATGCTAAAAGTTTATTTCTAACTATACTCTATATTCATGATTCTTTAGTGCACTAATAACCTCATTTTATATTTGACCGATTTCTCTTCACTTGAATGCTCAACATTTAATTTCACCATTACCATAAGCTCAAAATCTTGATCGGTATTTTTTTCTTCAGACAACATTGCGCTGATCATTTGCTTCATTCACCGAGTCTCCGCCACCCTTTATTCAAAGTCTTTCCATCGGAACCCCTCTAACTGAAACTTCCTCAGATGATTCATCCGCTGACACTATATGTTGATCCAACGTCTCAACCCTCTGTTATCAACATCTGACGATCTTCTTATTAGAGATTGCGTGCATAAAAATAAATTGAATTTTTAAATGCGGAACATAAGTCCAGATCCAAAACACAATAAAATATTTTTTATGTTTGTGGTAGTAATTCAAATTAATCACTAGATATAAATCTAGATTCAGACTACGTTTCACTTAATTTTAACGGTTTCAAATCAAATGTCGGACACAAAGATGGATCTGAATTGAAATACTGCTAGTCTTGATGGTTTGAGTTCGCACAACTAGATACGAACTTGAATCCAAACTGAAACCCTGCACGCGCATCAAATAATACAATTTATTAAATGGTTACATTTTTCGTGTGAACGGTGAAGTCGGGCAGCCTCTGAAAAACACATCATGTATTGTGACTCTATTGGTATCCACACATATTTAGTGTTTATCGACCATAACGAAAACACAATTAAAACAATTAAAATTGACGTGCGTTTGGTGATTCCAAGTCATCTATTTTATTAGAGATAAGTTGTTGGTTTTTGACCAACGGCTCATACTTTAAAATTGACCGAATTTTATCCATTGGTCAACTCACTAATTAAACTTGTGGATTTAGTTAACCTATACAAATTAGTCACAGATTGAGATGAATCATATCATGGCCGAATCTTATCGGTTCTTACACAAATTTTTATCCATAACATGATTGTCAACTATCCTATATATTTACTCATAATTAGTTGCGGACCAACGTCCACTAATAAGAACCGGCCTCTATTAAACCATAATCACTATAAAAAAGACATGTTTTGTGATTAAAAAAAAGTGGCTGTAAAATGGTTCAATTACTTGTGGTGGATTTTCGGTCATTATATAGCTAGAAGAGATGTTTTTTAACGAAGATAAATTATAAATAAAGATTGATCATCAAGTGGTCTGAAATGTCATCGTTTCCTATCTTTGCGGTCCACTAATATGAAGAAATAAAAATAATCTTAATTCTCCAAAAAAACTCATAAATTTTAAAAGGGTAAAAAATAAAAATATTCTCCGAACTATCATCCAAAATTAAATCCAGTACCAAACTATTTTTATTTTTAATTACAGTATCGAAGGACTTAATTGTAAAACAATTTAAAAAAAAATACCTACAAGTTTATTTAAAACCGAAAAGAACCTCTTTTACACATTCCCCTCCCCCACCACCCCTCACTTCCACTCATCACTACAACCATCCTATCCTTGAGCCCGGAGTCACCACCTCCCCTACCGCCTCCACCACCATCAAAGCCCCCTGCCCAGAACTCTCACAGCCATCCCTTTCACCACCCCCACCACTAACTCACTACAAAGCTTCACTTGCACCTTCTCCCCACCTCCTCCACCTTTTACACATTCTTCTCCTCCTCCCCCGCCACCACTCACTTCTACCCTCGTCACCATCCTTTCTTTGTCTAGAGCCACCACTTTTGCCTGCACCACCATGAAAATCCACCACCATCTCTTTCACCACCCCTACCACCTCACCTTTTCTCCCACCTTTTGTATATTCTTCTCTTCCTCCCCCACCACCACCACTCAGTTCAATCCCATCACCGCCCTTTTTTTGTCTGGAGCCACCGCCACAGCCGCCTCCACCACCATCAAAACCTAGCCCGCCCCAACGAATGGTGAGGTTTGGAAGGACCTCGATAAAGAAGCACCCTTTATTTGACGCTGAGCCACGTAATGTGAGGCTTGATATTTGCATTGTTTGATTCTTTTTTTAAAAAACACGAAAAGTTACTCATATTGTTCGTTTATTGTCATCTCATCTAATCTGCCTCCAACTATGTGTATGAAGAGGAGACTCTTATTTTTTTTACATTGATGATACCAGGTCTGAAGGGCTCAGGTTAAAGGATTGATGTTTTTTTCCCCATCACTGTTTGAAAAGTTAACGTCATTATGAAAACTTAGAGTTCTTAATGATGTGCCATGGAATCATACATTTCGTTTGTGAGCCGTATTGCTATGGACTATGAATGAATTTTGGACATATGCAATGCTCTTTAGATGATCCATAGAATTCACAAGATTTTCTGATATGATTGTCATACATGCGTCACCCATATACCATTCTTATCAATCAAACACTTCAAATTGCACCGAAGAGAAATAGTACCATGATCCACCACCAGTGCGACTGTCGGTAAGGTGTTGTTGAATCATTATGTAGATGATATTCCTCATATTGTGGATATGCCTCCAATGAAAACTAATCATCCAAGTTTTGGCGTGGAACTTCATTGAAAAAAAACAAAGAAGTATTTTTTTGGGATCACTGTATTGGAAAGATAACTTATTATGCCACATCTTGAATGTGATGCATGCGAAGAAGAATCTTTTCAATAACCTGTTCATGACAATATTGAATTGGGAGGGCTTAAGTATGCCCAACCTCGCGACAAGGAAACATATTCATCAAATATATAATAGAAGAAAATTAGAATCAATTTCGAGTAGGAATGACTTTTACTTGCTCAAGGCGTCTTATGAGCTTTCAAATGTGGATGTGATCAAAGTTTGTGTGTGAGTCAAGGAGTTGGGGTTTCCGGGCACTTACATATTGAATATTGATGGTTGTGTTGATGTTGATGATCATTGGTTGATGAATAACAAAAATCTTGGCGAGTAAAATGTTGTAGAGTTTGATGATATCCTACGATCAAACGAAGATCTTATTACCAAGAGTAGCGTGAAGTTGTTGTCGAGGCTTTTGAAGTACTCGAGGATGGTGGGTGCTAATGTGGAGGATCCTTGTAATGGTCTATTTGCTTAGTACAATTTCATCATAATGCCCACTTGCTCCTTGCTCCTGGATTGGATAGAAGGCTTAGATTCTTCCAGATTGATGGTAAGCGGAATACCAAAATCCAAAGCATCTTTATCAACAATTGCCTTGTGAGAAAAGCATATTCTTGCCTGATGGCTCGCAGGTCATTATATCCAGGAGGAGAAAGTTATTTTACAGCTTTAATTTAGTTAAAGCGAAAGTTGATAAAATCGGCCCTTGGTGCAATTTGAGATCTCCCCTAATTCTAGCACCATTGCTTCCATTGGCAATGAAGGATATATTGTCTTTTTTCTCTACTAAAATCAAGGAGTTGATTGGCACACTAAAGATGAATGGAACTGCCCGTCGTTTAGCCTTTGCCGACAACGAACGCCATTTGCTGAGCTCAGGTGGTGACGGACATGTTTATTATTGGGATTTAAGAAAAAAAAATTTGCTTTCATAAAAGGTGTTGACGAGAGTTGCCTTACTGGTATAGCTCTGTGCACTTCCCCAGTTGGGAACATGTTTGTTGTTGGTTCGGATAACGAAATAGTCAATATTTATAACAGAGACGAGTTCTTTGGGGGCAAGAAAAAGCTTCTGAAGACCATTGAGGCTTTGTTTCAGAGTTTTGAGAGAGTAGAAAGGGAAGGATTGGAAGAAAAAGAAAAGAAAAAAAGGAAGGATTTAAGGGTGGAGAGAAAAAATAGGTGTTCCTGAATTTAGGAGAGATTTGGAAGGATAAGGGTAAAAAGAGAATAAAATTACTTAAATAACCTTACATATAAAATGAAAATGAAAAAACATAAAGGATAGAAGGGTACAAAGGTAATTTGGTGGAGAATCGCTCCCTTTCCTCCCAAATCCACTCAAATCAGGTGGAAAGGAAAGGGGGTGTTTCACCCTTCCAAATCACTCCAATTCTCTCTAAATCCCTCCTTAAAAATAACTCGGGAACAACTCTTTCCTCCCTTCTCCTTCCCTTTTGTCACTCGGGAACATTACCTGAAGATCTTACCACTAAGGTCAATTTCATGGAATTCAACAATGATGCACAAAGCTTGGCTATGTGTTCTAGCATGAAGAAAAACAACTTGAAATTGGTGCATGTCCCATCTTTCACTGTTTTCTCGAGCTGGCCTCCCACAAACAAATCTTTGAGTTATCTAACATCCCTCGATTTTAACCTTGGTGGTGGGATTCATGACTTTTTAAAATGTTGCTGGAAAAGTGATGCTTTACAAATTGCATCATTATCAGCATGCATAACGCTTATAGATGTTCTCAGAATTGTTACATCAATTTTGATTTTTCATTTTTCGATCATTTCTAGTTCTTCTCCTATGAATGTTGTAATAAATTAGAAAGTATGCTTTTCTTGTAGCTCGGAGTAGATCTGCATTACCCTTGTTGTGCTTCTACTGTTTGGCTTTGTGTTGAAATTACAGAAAATGACTTGTTACACAACTAAAGGTTGGGCATTCAGCTGGTAATTCAAATAATTGTATGCAAAAAGAAATAATCATGACTGTCACATTTTCTTGCAATGATTGATGAAAATGTCATTTAGTTACATGTTTGTGAGGTCTATTTCGAAAATAATGTCTAAACTCTGTACATATTTAAAGATTTGTGTGCTTCATCATTGTCTAATGAGAGACTCCAACATATGAGCCCTAACATAAATATGACTATGTGCAAATTTGAGCTACAGTTTTCACTCTCATTTTTTGATTCAATAGAGCATCTAGTTTTGCATCTATGGAAGAAGTCGTTATTGATGGACTTGTTCAGTACCGATGGATGTATTTGATTGAGAGATAAAATTACAAATGATAGTTATTAATACTATATCATTTTCTATGCACAAGGAGTGATGTTTAACACTTGTTCACAAATAGTTATTTTCCTATTTTCTCTTGATAAAGTGATATCACAAATATAATAATTGGTTTGATCCATTCTCTGGTAAAAAACATTCATCATAGAAGAATTCAATAAGAAAGCAAGGGCAATAGCCTGTTACTACAAAAAAATCTATTGAGAGATTTTATATTCATTTATGTTTAATTACATATACCTATTAATAATTTAGTATATAAAAAATTTATTATAAAGATGGTACAGTAGGGTGTATATATAAATAGAAAACTCACAACATATACTAGAATAGTCGAGAGTGTGACGCGGTACTTTAGACAATAGATCACAAGTATGTAAATTTTAAAATACAGTATCACTGCACATCTATCAATAACTGACACCGCAACCCATTTGATTTTTATTCAATAATACTCTATTTTCATTATTTTCTATCCGGAGTATCATATCTTTTGATTTATTTTTAACAATACTCTATTTTTTTTAGTTTTCCTAATAACACCAACGGATTGGGAGTAAGAAATCAGCTAGTACTATATGCAGATTGTTTTTTAATATATTCTCGCTATTAGTATAGACATATTCAGTAGGTGGTGATCGAGTAATTATTTTAGGAATCCGCCTTACCTAATGGCGGAATGTGTTAAAAAACAATCCACTCTTGTTAACAGCGAATTTATTATATCAATCCGCTGTTACTAACCGTGAAAATAGAAAAGTAGTGTATTACTGAAAATAAATAAAAAGGTAGAGTATTCTAGATAGAAAATAATGAAAACTAGGTATTGTTGAAAAAAAATTAACCCATTTTGTAAACTATTGGTCGGTAGCTAGTATCTAAAGTTGAAAACCCGACTAAAAAGCCAAGGCATTCACAATAGCACTTGCACAACTTTTCTGATGAAAAACCCAACATTATGATAAACTAAATTGCAAGGAAATCAGACAAAGTTAAGAATTCTCAAACGTGTGATTCACCTTCCAATAAGACAATAAAATCAAATTGGATGAATTCTAATTACTGCAAATTCAAATCGTTGCCGAAATTGAATCAATCAATACAAAATAATAGCCATTGAGTGATTTGACGGTTCTATTGAGAACCCAATATCATGTGAGAATTAAGAACCTAATACTTGTTGGATGGTGAGATCTGATGACTTTGAAGGATGGACATGTGACAAAGGAAAAAGTGACCAAAAGAAAATGTGGCAAATTGGAAGGGGCAAAATGGGGAAGAAGCGTGATGAAAACAGTACAACAACAGTACCATGTCAGACGAAAAAGCATATCAGTTAATGTGTGGCGAAAACACAAAGTTGACTTGTGATGTGCCTTTCATTAATTTTTCTCAGCTCTTTTTTAGAAAGTCCATTAATTTCTCTCACTACATCTCACTTGCAGCTGATTTGTGCTTTCCTATACCATGTGTTTTATTGTGTTTCATTTTTTATTGTGTTTTACTGTATGATATTTTATTGTGATGTGCTTTATTGTGTTATGCTTACCTCCTTTCTCAACTTAGCATATTGCTACTTGTTACTTCCATGCTGCTTGTTTGATGTCTGAGCTGAGATACAATGCAACATTCTAACAAGGCACAACGTACCAATACCAGGTGCACAAGAAAGTACAAGATACGATGACAAAATACATCTAACTTATTTCTTTGTGTTTTGTACTTTGTGCTTTATCACATTTATTTAAATAATTTATTCAAAATGGGTCTTAATTTAAACCTTATACATTTTTACATATGATTATGAAATTTGATTTTAAAAATATATTGAGTATAATTACATAAAGTGATTTTAAGTAAGAATTACTCTGTTTGAATAAAGGAGAGAGAGAGAGTGCATGTGGAAGGTGGATGAAGAGATAGTGGGACACATGGCGAGTTGTGATTGACTCGTTATTAGTGGTTTCTTTAAATATGAGGACAAAATACAGAAAAGTAGGTGTTAGTAAAGTGGGTGTTACAGTTTTTTGTTGTGTTTTTGTTGTATGACGTTTTTTGTTATATTTTTTGAGTTTTGATGTGTGATGTTGTGCTTTTATAAATTCAAATCTGGGTTTATGCTTTATACTTTGTCATTTATATATTGTACTTTCTTATTTCTGGGGTTTTCTGAAACTTTTAAAGTATATAACACAAAGCACACATTATTAAAGTACAAAATACAAACTACAATAGGGGACTGAACACTCAACATCTATTGAATTAAGGTTTAGGTTTTTTAGTACAGATTTAGCACTTTGTACTTGTAAACACATACATTTTGAAACTCATATATTTTGAAAACACACAAAACAAAACACATTAATTAAAGCCAGAATTCAGAAACCAGGAAACTAATAAACACAAATGCCTTATTAACTTACTGAAAGGCGGATGAAGATGATTTCAGGATTGGGGCACTTCGATGAGAAACTCATAAACCATCTAAAACTCCAAACCCACAAAAAACGAAACACGTTAATCCAAAATATAAAAATAAACCAGGAAACGCATAACAATCTAAACCTAGAAATACTCAAAACCTACGAAACCCATAAAATTCACAAACAAAAATGGGTTTTTGGCTTTCTGGAACGAGAGATGAAGGAGATCGTGACGAGATGGGGATGAAATGGGGATGGGGATCGTGAAGGAGATTGGAAGGAGAGAAGGGACGAGATGCAGATGAAATCGGAGGAGAGGAGGGATGACAGAGCTAACCTCACTGACAACTTGGAAATGCAATTTTCCAATGAAAATTATTTCCCCAAAATGTCCCTAATGTCACTTTTCAAACAAAAAGCAAATGTGATAACCACAGTAAGATTGAAAATATCCAAAGGTCATAAATCGGTTCTGAGTTCTCACATCAAAAGAGGGTTCTCAACTGAACCTCTCTTAATACTACATATAATGATGGTATGGTAGTAAGTAAATAGAAATAGAAAAAGCAACATATACTGACCTACAGATGTTAGTTGATATTTTCAATAAAAAAGTAAGGTCAATAGCCTGTTATTGCATAAAAAGACTAATTTTTGGTCAACACTTACTCATGGATGTATATGAAAAATAGATCAACAGGTTTTTTTTTGTCGAGCTAGGATCTATATATGAATAGATGCAGATCAGTAGATTTTTCTATAACTACGTGTGAACCGATGCAAATCAAACCCACACAATTTGCCACTACATAGAAAGTTACTAATTTTTGGTCAATACTAACACACATGTAGATGAAATTAGAACGACATTAGATGTATGATTATTCAAATATTGGGGGACATGATTACAATTTGAATTTTGTTGCCGAGATTGGCAGTTTTGTAGAATTTTCACAAAGTAAAAGTGTGGTCAACTTGTATGGGTGTATAAGATGTATGTGTCAACGATGTAGAAATAGGAAGATGTATGGTCCACTGGACACTGTTAAGAGTCACTTAAACAATAAAGGTTTTATGGATAACTATTACAATTGGACATCTCACCGAGGAAGATGTTGTTCTATCTGACATTGAATTTTATCAATATTCAATGTTCGGTGAAGAATATTTTGTCTCATCCGAGCCCAATTCGTCAACGTGGTTTGAATCTTGAAATCTAACGGATGAAGAAAGTTATCAAAGAAGAAAATGATTGTGTCATTGCTACAAGTTGTGTGCGACAAGATGAATCAGAGCCATTATATCATGGTTGTACTTCTCATGCGGAATTTGATATTCACAAGAGGATGATGAGTATCAAGGCAATTGAGAAAATAATGGAGAGTGGTTTTAAGATGATATGCACATTGGTGGGTGAGATTCTCCCTGACGGACACAAATTTCAAAGATATTTTTATAACACAAAGAAACCCCTTCAAACTCTTGAGCATAAAATCATCAAATATGATGTGTTTCCATGACTGTATAATCTTCTATGGAGAAGTTGCAGAATTTTCACACTGCAAATTTTGTGATACAAGTCGGTACCAGTGACATCCAGGAGGTGATTGGGAAATGAGCCCCATAAGGAGCTTTCACTATTTTTCTTTGACTCTTCGTCTGATAAGATTATTCTATTCCTCTCATACGGCTTGTCATATGACTTGGCACAGACATGTAGTAAGAAAAGACTCTGACATGATGACACATCCATATGATCACGATGCTTGGAATGATTTTGACAAGAAGCATCTTTAGTTTTCTAATGAACCACATAATGTCAGGTTTGGTATTTGCACTGATGGATTTAGTGCCTTTTCGACAACCATGGTGGCTACTCATGCTGGAGGGCTATAGTTACCCCGTACAACCTGCCTCCTTTGATGTGCATAAAGAGAAGACTCTTATTTTTTTTCACTATAATGGTATCCTGTCCAAAGGGACAGGGGCAAAAGAATGATATCTTTCTCCATCCGATCGTTGATGAGTTGAAGACTCTGTGGCGATCTGGAGTGTCTGATTTTGATGTATCATGTAACGAGACATTCTGGTTGTAGGTTGCATTGCTATAGACATTAAATGATTTCTTAGCATATGCAATGCTATCTGGATGGTTTATAATAGCTAAACTGGCATGTCTTGTATGTATGCATCAGAATGAAGGAGCGTCATTGATATTCAGCCACAATTTCATGGTTTGATTACACACATCATCCTTATCGATCAAATACAATAAAATTAAACATGGGGATGAAGTGTCATGACCGACCACCAATACATCTGTCTGGTGCGGTACTACTAAATCAATTTTTAGCAGATGTTATGTGTATTGTTATGTGCCTCAAATAAAGAGGAACCTTCCATGTTTCGGAGTAAAACAATATTTGAAGAAAAGAAGTTTTTTTTTTTATCTTCCATACTAGAAAATAACTTACTTTGGCAAAACTTAGATGTAAAGCATGTCAAGACAAATGTGTTTGATAATCAGTTCAACACACTAATGATTGTGGATGGCTTAAGTAAAAATAATCTTGCGGTAAGAAAAGACATTCAACAAATTTGTAGTAGAAGAAACCTGAAATCTATTATTGATAGAAATGATTTGTACTTGTTCAAGGCTTCATATGTGCTTTCAGATAAAGACGTAAGAGAAGTGTGTGTGTGGGTCAAAGAGTTAAGTTTTTCTGACAGTTATATGTCGAACATTGCTGGATGTGTTGATGTGGATGGTCATAGGTTAATAAAAACTATAAGTCCTGACTGTCACATATTCTCTAAACGGTTGATGCTAATGGCATTTCACCGCATGCTTCTGATGCCTGTTTGGAAAACAGTTTCTGAGCTTTGTACATATTCCAAAGACCTTTGCCCCTTTTTATTATCCACAGGGAAAGACTCCAACAGATGAGTGCGACATATATTCAATTATGTGCAAGATTGAGACGATATTTCCATTCTCATTCTTTGACATCATGGAGCATCTCGTGGTGCATCTCGTGGATGAGGATGTTTTTGGTGGACCTATCTAGTATAGGTAGATGTACCCATATGAGAGGTAAATAAAAATATGTACGATGCTAATATTTTCTTATCACATGTGAATCACTATTAATTTCTAACACAAGTCATATCAAATGAAGGTTCATGCGTCTAAAGTCAAATATTTGCGGTAAGAATTGAATCTTCATACTACGCAGAGCCTTTCGAAATAGAAGATGGATATTTTTTTGGCCAGTTATGATGGACCTCCTCCCTCTTAATTTTAATCATCCTAGGAATATCTAAATTGAAAAAATCTCGGGTGTTACAACCATTTGAGAAGAAGCTAGCTAAGTATTTCATGATGTGCAACATTCCATAAATAGAACACATTGTCCATTAAGTTCACACACTTGTACATGTAAATAATCAGTTGTATGATCATTGTAAGAAACTTCACACGCAAATATAGGTGGACTCAAACTCGGTACAAGAATGAGTACCCAAGCATGAATGAACAACAATGAGTGACATTGCATTAAGAGAAATTTTGTGATTGGCTATGCTTATATTTAAATTTTTTTGTAAATTTCAATTGCCAAAAACTTATGCTTGTATGTGCCTTAACCCTTTGTGTCCTCCACAAGAGGTTGTCGCACAGGGTGCTATACACTGCAGCCATCCTGGTTGACAGATGTTGTTTTGGTTCTATAAGTAAAGCCTCCATATTCGAAACTTATTTTATAAACAGATTTTCTTTCGAGACGGATAAAGCCTCGACAGGGCGAAAGATAATAAATAACAGCAGAGTTTGTGTGAAAGGATTGATAACATGGGTAATGAGACACTGTTATAGTGTAATACAAGACATTGTGCATATGACATTCAGGTCTCATCCCTTGGTACGAGTTGTGTTGTTTAAGTGACAATGGTTCGACCCACACTGCATTAAGAATTACACAGAGGACGAATTGGTATTGGTAAACAAAAAATGAGTCCTTCCCGAATCTTATAAACCATTTGTGTTAGTTTAGCATGCATCCTTAGTGTACAATGATCCTTTGTCGGGTTCTAGCAAGTTCAACAACAAGACAAATATGGGGGGCGTATAAGATGAAATGTACGTGGAGCATTGCCAGTAACACATCAAATGAACCCTTCCAATAAGACCCACACACCCCAATAGAACCAATTCCTGTTGTATCGTTTAATACAAAATATACGAATCTTGTTGTGTCAAATGCCTAAATACTAGTGTATGATCTGAGAATGATGACGATTGCGGCAGTTTAATGTTTCAAGTGATGGAAGCTTGACTTCAACAGTTTGGCAAACCTTTAAAGAAGCTTCATTAAGTGTATGATCTGATATGTGACGTGAAGCTAGTACATTCGAAGGTCCGGTCAAAACCTTGAGGGAGCTCGGCTGTGGATTACAAGAGTCGGCACTTTGTTTCTCTGATACAAATAAAGGAAATTACAAGGGTAATAATAAAAAGTAATGGTAATCATTCTGGGATAGGTGTTTTTGTGCTTGAAACAAATAAAAGTTATCAGCAACTGGCCGATTTTGTTCACTTGCTACTGTAAAATGCGTCCCCAATAATATAAGGGCATTTCTATCCGAGCTTCATGAAGAGGTTTATGTCAGAAAGTGAATCTTTCGGCAAGTTCGTATCAATGTGAAGACTAATTCATCCTCCTCTGACGTACTACTTTATCACATAAATGATGCGCTTGAGTATGAGATGGAACTTATAGTTCTAAAGCGTTGTCTAAAATCTTGACTTTAGACGGTAATTTATGATTAAACGCATCCTCTTATGGTATCAAGATTATTTTAGACGACTCTTTTTACTTCAAATTGTCGTTTATTGATTAGAACTTTTTTAATAAAATTGGGTTGGGCTTTAAAGGCATTTTAAAATTACAAGAGCCGTCTATACTAATAATTAAACATTTAAATATTTATTAATTTAAATATTCATTCTAACAGTAGTATTGTATTTAATATATTATTTTTATTATTTAATAAAAAATTCTAATTAAGTGATTTTTTATTTTGCATCTATAAATGTCTATAAAAATAATATATGCAAATAATTACAACATAACGAATTATTAAAAAATTTTAAAAAATTGATATTATTTTAATATGAAAAGTTATCAATATAATATGACACGTGCTCTCATACGGAGTTGTATAAAAGGTTTATTCAATGTGGGTGAAAAATTTATAAAATTGAAGTTTACAAGAATGGGGATGTGGTATACACAAATCTACTTTACAAATTTATTCAAACGGGGATGTCCAAAGTGGCTAACGTATAATATATTATTTTTTATATTTGTCATTTTAAGTTAATGTGTATTCAATTTTGAACATAAATTGTTTAAAATTTATTTGCTCAGTTTATATCAGATTACGTAAGAAAAAAAAAAACATTTGTTTTATTTCTCTCACCAATCTCCCGACAAATAAGATTATATATGTACATTCATATGCTTGAATGTCTTGTATGGCAGAAACCATGAACCAACATTTCCATCAAAATAAACCTAAAAAATGAACATTTTATTTTGGCGTAAACTTTCTTATAAATCTCTAATGAAAATGTTCTTGTAATTAGTAGTATCACTCGCATTTCTTAATAATGTCTAGCATGATAGTGGTTCAAGTAAAGGGATAAAACTAAAAATAGGCTTTAAATTGTCACCGTTTATCTAATTGCGGTTAGAATTATCACGAGACTATGCAAGTTAAGGTGGGTCCCAATTATTAGGTTAGGTTAATAATATAGTGATATTTAATTTAATTTTGAATATAAAAATAAAAGATAATAATATAGCAGATAGGTCTTATAATAAAAGAGAATCATTTATTATAAATGAAAGATGTATAAAAAAACTTTATGATATGATGAGATAATACGACACAGATCTCACTAGACATGATAAAAATTTAGTTTTATATTTGGTTTGATGAGGGTGTTTTTATCTGGGAATTGGTTAAAACTATGGTATTCGTATTTGTATAAATTTTAAAGTGGGTTAGTGTCATGTCTCCTCATTATTTTAAGAAATTTTATTTTCAAAAAATTTTATATCTATATTGAATAAACATTTTCTATAATTTTATATGAGGGAGTCTCGTGTCATATTATTTTTAACGTTATATCAATCCAAATTTTTGAGTTTATTAAATTTGATAGTTTGATAATCAACTTATGATCATTTATATATTATTCAATAAATAATTTTATATTAGTTCAAGATTAAAGGTCATACGTAAGAGTTAGAAGCATGATTTTTAATTATTTTGGATATATCAAAATCTCACTTTCAAATCTTAAGCTGATCTTTAATCCTTCCTTAAACTGTATTATGCAAATCAACATGTTCTATATCATCGTAAAGCAACACCTTCATCAATAGAAACCTATGATGAAGTTGTGCCCTACCTTCCCATGAGCATGATGATTGTTACATATGGAAAGAGATCCGGTGCTGCGCAACACTTTGCTGCGAGCACAAAATGACGTCGTTTTGTGCTATAAATGACGTCGTTTTGAATGATACTGCACAAAACGACCTCGTTTCATGCTATAAACGACGTCATTTTGTGTTCGCAGCAAAGCGCTGTGCAGCACTAGATCCATGTCCGTTACATATGACCTAACTTTTAATAATGAGCATGCTGAGTGATGTTACCTATATGGATAATTGAAATATATATAGTTGATATTTTAGGATGAAAATGTTCTAATATGCGTTGGAATAATTTACTGATGAGGATATCATGATTGAGAATGAGTGGTTATCTCTGTTAGATACACTCTGACAAGTCCGATTACTCCTTTTCATGGACCGATTATGGGAGCTCGTGCTTGTCATTGTAAATTATAGAATGAACGAATTCCTTAGTTACATACAGATGTTTCTAAAGATTGAATGATAATAAATCATTGTGATGCTTTTGTTGTCCTTACGAACTATGATAAAAAAAAACACCTAAAGAGACACTCCCTTCATAAATCAAGTTCTGCCCACAAGATTTATTCATATTCGGATCTGGAGATTGAATTGAATTTCAAACGCTCATAACTCTCATTTATGTATTGGTGGGGTGATATGGGTAACAAGATGCACTATTTAACTATTTGTGGGGAGCTTAGAGTATGAAAAAAAACTTAGAGAGCATGTTTATAAATTGTATTGGTCTTATATACGGTGTTACGGAATGGAATGAAATCATCAAGCAAGAATCATCCCTAAATCCATCCTTCCCCTACAATCATCTCCTTTCCCGAGTCTCATCTCTTCTGCTCCTCTCCTCCATTCTTCAATCTTCTTCTATTTCCTGTTCAAATTATCAGTCACAAAAAGTTGATTCGCATCATGGAGGCTCATACGTAGTGATTCAAAAGATCTCGATTTCTTCTTTTAAATGCATATATCATCACATAAAAAATTTTTTAGCTACGTACCTTGATTTCTTAATCGTGAGCGCGTTTTATGAAAGACAAGTATGCCCATCCAGCGGACGTTGATACATCTCAGTGCTAAGGCTCGACTATCTAGTCATCGACTCGGCCCCTGATTTTACTTATTCGTCATTGGATGGAATAGATCTATGAGAAAGGTGATACAAGAATTTTTCATACTTTTTCTTTGCTTAAATTCTCCCCCCGGTCAGCAATCCACATATCAAAATATGCATGGCGATTTACAGGTCTAAAATTGACTAGTCAAAGTTCAGTTTGATGGTAGCTGCATAGACACTGCTATATTGAAGGATAGCAGCTCGAGGGCATTACATTGGTAGCGTTCATAAAGTTAGTAAACTCTCGGCCTACCAGCTTTGAGTTTGACTGAATTTGGGTGAGTTAGATGTCAATGAAGGTCTCACCAGCCTTTTTCTGGAGGTCATTCCATAATGCAGGTTTGGTTGATAGTCGATTTTTGGATAGGAGAGTTTTCTTGACTTCCCGCTGTAGGTGTTGTGATAGCATGAGATGCGAAGATTAATCACTTGTTTATTAATCAGGGTTTAGATGAACCCTTGTGAAGCTTCTTTAAAAAGTTATTTGATAAATCTTCTATAGCTCTTCAGTTATATATATACACATCTACCTTGGGGGCGGATCAGGTGAAAACCAATTTGAATATGTAAACTGTGAACCGTTTTTAATCGTTGATCTTTTTCAAATCAATGCATCAGATTTTTTTGATTTTATTAAATAAGCACATGTTAATTAATTGTCTGTTAATGTTAACCGGATAAAATTTAATTTTTAATCTAGAGTATATTCTTTCCTTTTTTTTACGCTGCCATTTAAATATCAAATATCTTGATTTACTGCTACTTTTAATACGTCTCTTTCAGAAATTGCAGCGATGATCTTTTATCTAGAAAAATTAAAATTTTCTGTCACCTCCGTCATTCACGATCATCTGATGTGCACCATGATTATATAGTGCACATGTTACGAATTTGGAATGGTGCACAATAATTTACTGATGCACGACTTGGTGCATAAACCATGAATCGGTGCACATATTAATATTAAATGCTGCACTTTTTTATTATAAGATAATACACCACAATTTATTGATTAATTCATTATAATTCACCGTTGCATGGCCATTGTTGCATATTTGAAATGGTGCACAATACATGGTGCACTGCTACATATTTGAAATGATGCACAATACATGGTGCACTGATACATGGTGCACACAACATGGTCGATGTGCGCGAGAATTGCTATTTGCGGACGTAGTTACGCGTCGTCGATTGATCGGTCGTGATTGCTTTTGCAGAAACTTAGGAGATTGGCGAAGAAAGAAGCAGCAGAGAGATGGATTTGAGGCATCGTACGTCTTCGTCGTCCAGGGTTGTAGAAGAAGAAGCAACATAGAGCAATAAAAGCAATAATTTGAAATATATTAGCGATTTAAATGATTTGATTAGATATGACATGCGTGAGTTGTGGTAACTGATTCAAGGATATATGTACTCTATTTTGTATTTATAAATATAATTTAATTATTGAAAATTAAATCAAATCTTGTCCGTTGAAATTATTAGATTTAACGGATATGATTAGTTCACAATTTACATATTCAAATCGGTTTTCATTTGATCCACCCTCCATCTACCTTCCCATATATAGCTCACATACTTATTTTATCACCGGATCAGACTCTTTGATCCTCAGTAATAATAATAAAATAATTAATTGGGCCAGCAGATAGGAGGATCAAAATCTAGATAGTATTTGCTTTTCAAATTTATCATTCTTGAAATTATTTCGGTTGAAGAAATTCTCGTCTTATCATTTTTCTACCTACTGTACTAACTTTCTCATTTCTAATCTGCATGTTGTGAATGTCCTGTATTTCCTATACATCCAGTTTGAGCAGGTTGATACTTGCAGATAATCTCATCTCAAAAGTGTTGGGAAGCGCAAGTGTACATAAGAAAGCAATACTTGGGTCCAATCCCAACCACAAAGATGCACTCTTCAGCAAAGAGCTCGGATAAGAAAGCAGTGGTTCATATCCATTCATTCGAGAAGCATAACCAACTTTTTAAAAAACATTAGGCGATTAATCAGTTACGCGGAGATTAATCGGAATTATATATTTTAGTAATAAATTTAATAATTAATTCTTAACATATATATTTAAAATTATTATTTTTATAAAAAAAAATAAGTTTTCAACAATTAATCGACTAGGCGGCTAGACGGAACATTTTAACATCATCTAACGATTAATCTGTGATTAATCGGTGTGGAACTTCCGATTTTAGAATTCTGAGCATAACTGTTAACCTTTTGAGTGGCGTATTGGACTAATATTTTCTTTGTTGTTGCAGATGTGTCCACGCCTCAAATTCAACTCACACATATGAGATCAAGAATATGATCGGGGATGATGCCGACTTTGTTTATTGTCCATTTTCGACACATCACTAAGATATTTTGCTCCAACTCGACGACACTGAAATAAATGCGTTATTTGTCTGTCCATCGTCGACCATAGTCATCAAAATTGGATAAGAGATCAAATTGGTCATAGCTCCAGTAGTTTATCAGTTGAGATTTTGAGCCAGCGGTTTGAACCAGTTCGATCGCTTATTATTTATATATTGTGTATTAATATAAAAAAATAATAAACAGGAACAACAGTGTTGTTGAGGAGGTGTAGTGATGATACTAATACTAGCAAGTGTTATAGATTGCATGTGATTGATTCTTGATGGAGTCATTTTCGCACTAATATGTATTTATAAAATTGTTTAATATCAATTTGGATAATCAGAATAAGTTATATATATTATGCATTAAATCGGTTTATACAAACAATCCGGTTCATAATGATTTATTTGATTTCGACTAATACAATGTGACTCGTTCATCAATTGTAATGTTTCGGGTTCAAATCTCATGTTTGTGGTTAAGTGCGTGTATATTTTCTTTGTATTTATTCTAACTAATGTCAACAAAAAATAAAAAGCAATCGGACTGGATCAAGAACTGATTAATAGTTCGATCAACTGAACCGATCAATTCAATCCAATTTTTTAATAACTTTTGACAAATATCATTGATCGATCGGCGTGCATGTGCATGATGAACCCACAAAAATCAAACTTATGATTGATTCTAGTTCTACACCATTCCATTGCTACTGATAATCGTGTGATCGTATCTACATATTCATCCACATATTCATTATTATTGTTAGGGTAATAATTGTGGGCGGATGACGTGTTTGTTTGTCATTAGTTTTTCACGGTACTGAGAGTCTACGTTTCCGGCTAAGGTAGCTGCCTGCTTACCGCATTCCTTAATTAGTTGGACCTTGTAACTAGCGATACTAATTTAATTACGAAACATATGTCAAATGTTGTGTGGTGTTGTCAAATGTTAACATTCAATTTACTTTCTAGTTACTACACCTGTCATTCATTACTTCTCCAGTAATTCTGTTGCATCATTTACGGCCACTCCGGACAGCTGTCACACTAATTTCCCAATTCGGTGCAAAACGTTTTTAATCATATTTCAAAAGTAGATAAAAATTAATTTATTCTGAATTTGATTTAAATTTTATTATATAAATTCAACTTAAACATCTCAATATAATCAAATCAACTATGTAATTCATCAAAAAATAAAAAAATATATTAAATACATATGGCATTAAACTCAAAACTCAAATTCTACTAATCAACACAATCAACGACCAACTTAACTTCATTTCACTTTTTATTGTTTACTCCGTATACGCCACTAGCAAACCACCACTAATTTAACTAATTTGTTTTCATAATTTTCCGATACTATTTTTTGGTTAGAAAGTGGTTTTTTGGTCCTGTAGTAATATACTAGATTCATTTAATATTTATATAAGAAAATTATATGGCACAAATAAGTAAAAAAATAATTTACTCACTCATTTAAAATTAAATTGAATGAATTAAAAAATATTAATATTAGTGGTTGAACAAATTTACTGTGTAAATATTTAATATTTTTTAAAAAAAATTATTGTAAAAAGTAAAATTATTAAATTTGGTGTGGAATGATTTGTATATTGATTATGATAAAAAATATTTAGTATTTATTTTGTAATATAATTATAGATAGTTAAGACACATTAAAATTATTAAGTGATAAATAAAATAAATAAATCTGATTAAATGATAAATAAAAAATAAAGTAAATATTTAAAAGGTTGAAAATGTAGTATTCAGCTACCCATAGATGTTTGTCAACCTTTTGTTATTTTCTCAAAAGAGTTGCCACATCACCATATTACCCATTTCATTCAAAATAAAATTGACCGAATCTTTCGATCTCGGAGAAATGCAAGGAATGAAAGGATGTTGACTAGGAAAGTAAAGTTATTTATAGTTATCACAGAAAATTTAGGAGGAAAATAAGTTTTGGAGAAATATTTTGTGCAAAATGTTTTCCCTTGTATATTTCTTGGTCCCGTGAGAACATATATTATATTTTGTGATCAAATAACAAAAATGGAATCTAACCTAGCAAAGCAACGACATTTTACAAAAACAATCTACATTTCCTACTAACCACATCTCACTCTAAATCTATAATAATGGACAAATTTTTAGGTAGATATGATTAATCACGTGATAAATACTCATTGATCATAATTATTTTTTAATTTTTTAACATGTTACATAATTTGTTAAATTGTTACATGATAATTTAATCTATTTGTTGCCCACCAAAAATGACTCATAACAAATGATATTTGAAACAAAAAAGGCCCAACCCCTAACCAAACAAATACGAAAAAGTGGCACCATGATCCCATTTATCAATCATCCAAGCACATTTTCATTTGCCATTTCCGAATTTAAAATAAATATAAATCACCCTTTTACACCACCACCCCAACAACATCCACCCATCTCATCTCGCAGCATGATGAAACCCACCGCCGTCCTCCTCCTACTGTTCCACCTCCACCTCATCTCCTCCCAGCCCTCCTCTCCGATCAAAACCATCGTGGTCATCGTAATGGAGAACCGCTCCTTCGACCACATGCTGGGCTGGATGAAATCCCTCAACCCCAAAATCAACGGCGTCGACGGCTCCGAGTACCAGCACATCAACGCCTCCGACCCCTCCTCCCAGAAATTCTTCATGAACAACCAGTCCGTCTACATCGACCCCGACCCCGGCCATTCCTTCCAAGCCATACGAGAGCAGATCTTCGGCTCCGAAGACACCTCCGCCGACCCCGCCCCCATGAACGGCTTCGCCCAGCAGCCCCTCTCCATGACCGGCTCCACCAACATGTCCTACGAGGTCATGAACGGCTTCAACCCCGACATGATCTCAGTCTACAAAGCCCTCGTTTCCGAGTTCGCAGTCTGCGACAGGTAAAAGTAAAAACACTTCAACACAAACACATGTTTCTTTTTAACGTTTTCTTTCTGTCAGATAAGTTTTGACATGTCGTACGAGAAATGTGTCAGATGGTTCGCGTCGGTACCGGCGTCTACTCAGCCCAACAGGCTGTACGTGCACTCTGGAACGTCTCACGGGGCGACAAGCAACATAGCGGAGCTGCTAGCGAAAGGCTACCCACAGCGGACCATTTTCGATAACATTCACGATGAAGGGCTGTCGTGGGGGATTTATTACCAGAACATTCCAGCGACCCTCTTCTACAAGAACCTCCGCAAGCTCAAATACGCCCTCAAATTCCAGTCCTATGGAACCCAGTTCAAAAATCACGCCAAAAAGGGCAAGCTCCCCAACTACACCGTTATCGAGCAACGGTACCTGGCTCCACCTGATACTCATTCTCACTCACCGTTCAATTTCTTCTACTTTTTTGAGATTTGAAAAAAAAAAAAAAGTTGATGACTTTCTGCGTTGCGAAGGTATTTCGATTCGAAACTGGAGCCGGCGAACGACGACCACCCGTCGCACGACGTGTACCAGGGACAAATGTTTATCAAAGAAGTGTACGAGGTGATTCGAGCGAGTCCTCAGTGGAACCAGACGCTCATGGTCATCACGTACGACGAGCACGGAGGGTACTTCGACCACGTGCCGACGCCGGTGCGTGGAGTGCCCAGTCCGGACGGAATCGTGGGGCCGGAGCCGTTCAATTTCACCTTTAATAGATTGGGGGTTAGGGTTCCGACGATGCTCATCTCGCCGTGGATCGAGAAAGGATCAGGTAACATACATGATAGTGGATGAGTCACTGAATTGATGATTAAAGTCGAAAGCTGTAGTAAACGGTAATTAGCCTAAGATTAGGAGCTGAATTGAATATACACAATATCAGTTTTTGAATTAGTGGGTCTCACTGGGCGCTGTTTGGCATCACGTTAAAAAGTTGGAATGACTTGCTTTTAGATTTTCCCCGCAACCAAAGCACGCCTTACATTTCACCCACTCCTGTTGAGCCACGTGTTCATTGGTTGGAATGTAGTTGGGCGGATGCATGTGTCTATCTTTTGTTGTCTGCTACAAATGGTTGAAAAATTTGGTCTTTATAATATATTTTTAAAAAAAAAACATGTTCTTGGTGCAGTTCTTCACGGGCCAAATGGAAAGCCAACGCCAACTTCTGAGTACGAGCATTCTTCCATCCCGGCAACGGTGAAGAAGATTTTGAATCTGAAGTCGCCATTCTTGACTAAGAGGGATGAGTGGGCGGGCACATTCGAGACGGTCCTCACCAGGGCCTCGCCTCGAACAGATTGCCCTGGTAAGATGAACCGCTATATATTGGAAGCCTACCTAATAAATATGAATCCATATTGACAATGTGGATGTTTTGGGTGTTATTTTTGACAGAGAAACTTCCAACTCCGCCACCGATTAGGATGACCGAAGCCAAGGAAGAGGCGAAGATCACTGAGTTCCAGCAAGAAATGATTCAGCTTGCTTCTGGCATTACCGGGGATCACTTGTTGCCGAACTTCAATAATAAAATAAAGGACATGACGGTAAGAGAGGCAAAAGCCTACTCTGACGGTGCTATGAGGACATACATGGCGGCTGCGACCAAAGCAAACACCATGGGGTTGGATGGCGAGCAAGTTCTCGAACTAAGGCCTTCCTTCACGGCAGGGTTGTCCAAGGAACCTTTCCTAAGCCCTTGATGTGTTTCGTTTTGCACGATTGTACAAAGTCGGAATAAGCTAGTATAATCCATCTATAGGAAGAAGGACTAGTTTCTCTTCATCAATATGTAGCATTGTGCTATTTTTTTTAAAAAATAAATTTTATTAAATGTAAAATACACACTGGCTATCAGGACATGCGAACACTGATTATAAGAATTGTTAGGATTCACTCTTCATCCTCTTTACCACTAGATCACACCCCTAATCGCTAGCCTTGTGTCTGTTTTTGCTTTCCATTTAAGATTTGTTAGTATAAGATGGTAATGTGTTTACTGTCTAGTTTGTGGGCTTTGCTTGGCAGCCATCGATAACAAAAATAAAAAGACATTCAATGAGGAATTTCATATATCAAAAGGGTGAAAGACTATTGAAACTGATGGTAAAATCGTAGTAGTGAAGAAAAAGAAAATATTATTTAAGAAGTAATTAAAATAAAAAATATCCTTACAGTTATTACTGTAACGCCAAAATCGGGAATCTCGCAACGACGCAACCACTACGAGTGATAGCTTGCAGTGGTAAAATTTTCCTGTATGTTATCTTATCATCTTCAAAATCAGCCAACATTTCTTATTCTCCG
>NQLW01000606.1:149173-173966 GCA_002312845.1 Kalanchoe fedtschenkoi
GCGGATGCATGTGTCTATCTTTTGTTGTCTCTAGTCTCTACAAATGGTTGAAAAATTTGGTCTTTATAATATATATTTTTTAAAAAAACATGTTCTTGGTGCAGTTCTTCACGGGCCAAATGGAAAGCCAACACCAACTTCTGAGTACGAGCATTCTTCCATCCCGGCAACGGTGAAGAAGATTTTGAATCTGAAGTCGCCATTCTTGACTAAGAGGGATGAGTGGGCGGGCACATTCGAGACGATCCTCACCAGGGCCTCGCCTCGAACAGATTGCCCCGGTAAGCTATATAATGGAAGCTGTCAATGCCTTTATAATGCGTAACAGATTGGAATCAGTATTGACAATGTGGATGTTTTGGGTGTTATTTTCGACAGAGAAACTTCCAACTCCGCCACCGATTAGGATGAGCGAAGCCAAGGAAGAGGCGAAGATCACTGAGTTCCAGCAAGAAATGATTCAGCTTGCTTCTGGCATAACCGGGGATCACTTGTTGCCGAACTTCAATAATAAAATAAAGGAGATGACGGTAAGAGAGGCAAAAGCCTACTCTGACGGTGCTATGAGGACATACATGGCGGCTGCGACCAAAGCAAACACTATGGGGTTGGATGGCGAGCAAGTTCTCGAATTAAGGCCTTCCTTCACGGCAGGGTTGTCCAAGGAACCTTTCCTAAGCCCTTAATGTGTTTCGTTTTGCACGATTGTACAAAGTCGGAATAAGCTAGTATAATCCATCTATAGGAAGAAAGACTAGTTTCTCTTCATCAATATGTAGCATTGTGTCTACTTTTTTTTAAAAAATAAATTTTATTAAATGCAAAATACACACAGACTATCAGGACATACGAACACTGATTGTAAGAATTGTCAGGATTTACTCTTCATCCTCTTTACCACTAGACCACACCCCTAAACGCTAGCCTTGTGTCTATTTTTGCTTTCCATTTAAGATTGTTAGTATAAGATGGTAATGTGTTTACTGTCTAGTTTGTGGGCTTTGCTTGGCAGCCATCGATAACAAAAATAAAAAGACATTCAATGAGGAATTTCATATATCAAAGAAACTGATGGTAAAATCGTAGTAGTGAAGAAAATAAAATATTATTTAAGAAGTAATTAAAATAAAAAATATCCTTACAGTTGGTACTGTAACGCCAAAATCGGGAATCTCGCAACGACGCAACCAGCTTGCAGTGGTAAAATTTTCCTGTATGTTTATCTTATGATCTTCAAAATCAGCCAACATTTCTTATTCTCCGATTATAAATAAAACTATAGCTTACTGGCGGTGAAATTCAAAGATAAATTAGCTAGCAACAAGCGATAATATTCAAGTAATTTGTGTGTTAACCCCCCGTTTGGTAGCATGTATTAATAATGAGATTGGATAATTAATACCGATTTGGTATTTTGGTTCACTGTTAGGATAAGTATTGTTAATCCATTGTCTAGATTTTACTCTTTAAAATCAGAATTAATAATACCTGCAAACTAGGTGGGATAATTAATCCCGGTACAAATAATACTCGACAATCTCATACCGGCTACCAAACATGGCCTAAAGGCATTGAGGTTCTAACGAGCAATTAAGCAACAAGGATTGAGTTTGAGAATAACGATTGAACATTAACATATTAGGTTAGTTTCCTTTTCAATTTTTCTCTCAGCTTGTTTGGTTTATATGAATATGACAATTTAATTTACGTGGCAGCAGTGGTGGAACTAGAAATTTTATTTATGGGGTATAAAAAAAAATTTTAACTGAATGAGATACAAAAATAAAAAAACATGATATGTTTTAGCTTAATTGAGGGTACAAAATTTTTTTTAAGCTAGCTGAGAGTACAAAAATAAGAAATTTAATATTTTTAAACTTAATTGGGGGTACAAAAATTAAAAATATATTATTTTTACACTAAGATGTGAACAGTTTGATCTGGACCTGGGTGGACAGCTGTCCCCGCTGTCCACTGGAACCGCCACTGCGTGGCAGTTGTGTATAACCTAAATAATAATTTGATTCAAATGCCATTTTACAATAAAATTGCAGTCAATAATAAAATTTTTGTTGAATCTAGTCATTCCTGCTGCTGCTATTCCATATATACTGAAGAGGTAGTTTATTAAAATCTTCAAGCTGTATCATTGTATGTGATTTGTTTTTATGAATGAAATTAGAATTCTTGATATTGTAAAATGCAAAAGACTGTAATTACAGGCACAAATATTTTCATGGTCGATTGCCTGCACTTTGCACCATGACTTAGCCAAGTTTGACATTGATGATAATTGAATATAGTGTTATGAAGTGATGCGATGAAATTTTTTGAAGGAGTATAATCTTCCATTATTGTAAACTACCATTTTATTGTATATTGACACTTTGTATCAACAAACCGATTACTACAATATTCATTTATTGTAGGTCGATTCCATTAATTTAAAACATCATCGAACTATGTTGTTGATGCAGAACATTTTCAGTTGCAATAGGTGCGCTATTCCTATTTTCTATAATATGTTGCCTAAAAATATTTATGTTTCTCTGTAAAAAGAAAAAGAGATAGATGAACACTTTATAGAAACACAAAGGCATACTTTAGATAATTTTTCTGAGCAATCAAGTCATTATAATATGTTTGAGTATATTAATGACAATAACAATCATGCCTGACCTTATGGGTGACCCATATGGGCGGTGGCCTAGGGACAAGTTATGTAAGGGATGATTTTTATTTTGATGTTGTGCATGTTATTTACTTTAAAGAAAAAAATTCTAATCGAGCAATTAAACATCAACGACAAACACAAAACACTGACAACAGTGATAGTGCATATTTTTGACTCTATATAGATGTTAATGAACGTTTTAGGGGTTAGTTGCAGTCAAATAATTTCGGTAAGTACCGAGTCAAACCAAGATGAGCGCATTGCTTGCTAGGCGCAAATAACTTAATTGAATTCTATGCGAATGAGTGGGATTTCTGACAACTAATTAAATTGAAAACAATGGCACAGAGATAGAATTGAATAGAGAAGATAAGCATCCTTAGATCTACTTCACCTAAGTTGCATGCAAACTCTCATGTTATTTTTGAAGCTCAAATAATCATTCAAATCATGCAATTTCAATAATATGACATAATCACTCAATAATTTACAGCAAGTCCGACTTCAAGGTGTTCCTACGCGGCAAATGATTGACTACAATTAATTTCATATTGTGTTGTTTCACGATTCTGGTCTTCTAGCTTACAAATACTTGTCAAAGAGTGATGATACTAATATTTCCTAAACATGCAGCCAAGTCACATGATAAACAAATTATTCAATATTCCCAAGCGAGCTCCCGATTCTGGGCTTCGGTTGATTAGGGATATTGACTACAACCAAGTAAAATATCCAACCCATTTCGATTCGGGTATTCGTGGGCTGGAATATTCTGACATAGAGGATATCAAATTTCATCCTAAATTTAATTCTTTTAGCATACATAATTTAACTTTGGATTACTACACATGTCAATTCCTAAGACAAGGGAAGTAAGATCAATAAGACAACAAATGATACATATGACATGCATATATGTAATTCAAAGAGCATGAACAATAATGAATGAAAATACTTAATTGATAAACATGAATACGAGTTTACAACAACTTAGGATCAGCAAGACCCTAGGACAGAGACAACTACTTACTACACATAATTAAAATCACAATCATAAAATAATTATGAAAGTAAAATAAGAAAGGTAGAGAAAAGTTTAGTCTCTTAAAGCTCAAACTCTGAACTGGATTCGTCCCTCTAGCCCTTTTGGGAGGAAGATGTGGTGTGGTGTCAGGCTTGTTAGGGTTTAAGCCTAAGACTTCTATTTATAACTGAGATGTCAACTTGTAATTATCTTGTAATTTGAATAATTTTTGGAAGGAATGATATTGCCAAAAGAGGTCCACAACGCCGGAATTAGAATCTGCTTGTTTCTGTGCCCGATCGGTGTCAACTCGACCTGGATCGAGTTCTTGCAAAGGAAACATGACCTAAGTCGAGCGCTGCCATGAAACGCGATATGGGTCGAGTTGTTGTTCTGCATATTTACATATTAGCCCCTGAAACTTTTTCTTTTGATAATTTGATCCATAAACTTGGCTTTTTGTCCGATTTTAACACAATTTGCACTGTTTTCATCTTTTTCCTCTTCCAAAGCTATTCTTTATTTTTAGGGGAAAAACCCAAAAGGGGCCCTGAACTATCACTGCTTACCCAATTGCGGTCAGAACTACTATGATTTCAATAAAGGGTGCAATGAAAAAAAATAGAACTGATTTTTTGAATTAAAATTTACCATTACAATACAAACCTAATATTATTATAAGACTTAAATTTGTGTGCGAAAATTACGTCATTTGGTTATCAAAAGACGTCGTTTTCTTTATGTGCGCAAAATGGTATAATTTATTTTGATAACCAAACGATGTAATTTTTGCACACAAATTTAAGTCTTATAATAATATTAGGTTAGGAATGTAATGGTAAATTTTATTTTAGAAAATCACTTTTTTTTTTCATCGCACACTTTTTGGAAATTGTGGTAGTTCTGACCGCAATTGGGTAAGCGGTGGTAGTTCAGGACCCCTTTTGGGTTTTATCCCTTATTTTTAAACCTACAAGAGACAAACCAACTATAAATCACCAATAATAATTCAAAAATGACTCAAATATATTAAGTATAAGTACTTAAAATAGGATAAATTTTGTCCTATCAAATAACTAGTAATGCGAAGTTAAATAAAATATCTCGCGTCATAAGCAGGGAGGTGTACAAGTGGTAGCTTACTGCATATAAAATTCAAAGAGGAGGCGTATGAGCGATAACATACAACGATAAAGTTTTTCTATCCGTTATCTTACCATCTCCAAAATCAACTAACATTTCTTTTTCTTCGATTATAACAAAAGTTATAGCTTACTGGTTTAAGAAATAAACAAAACACTTAGGAAAACATGGATAATAAGAGAAGTTTACATATTTTCATTGATCCTTACGCTCAAAAGGCACCCAAATATAAAAGTATAAGAGAATAAGTGTTTGGAGGATAAATTTCATAGTGAAGGTGGATGACAAATGAGGTAGGAGCGTGATTATTATATAGATCCAACCCTTCGCATCCCTTCATTATCAAAAAGATACAAAAAAGTGTCTGAACAGACACCATCATTTTTCAACACATAAACCTCCAAGACTTAGGTTATATTTTTTAACAAAGATATTTTAGCACATCATGTGTCAAACGTAAATATAAGAGTAATCCATCGTCTAATCCCTCAACTCTTGTCTATCCAAATCTATCCGGTTAAGGTTCTGTGTCTTAACGAAAACCCTTCATTGAGTTCTCATTTAATCCAGGTATGTGTCTCTGCATCTACGTTCTGAATCTCTTCTTGGATCCATTCCAAGGTCCTTGAATGTTCTAAACTCTCACACATAGCTGCTTCCTTTTCCGGACAATCTTTATTGCATCCTTCGCCCATGTTCTCTTTAATCCATCATTAGACAAAATACTTGGCCCCTTCGGTTCAGCCTTCTCTCATGAAGCATGCTCTAATATTCTGTGTTAATCCTTACCATTCCCATTAGTGACTTAGATCCCTCCCCCTAACATGCCCAACGAACCAAACATGTGGGGGCCTAAGGGTTTAGGGGTGTGCTGGTCCTCAAGCTTTGATGACATCTACTTTTAATCACAACAATCCCAAGCCATATATATATTTGTTTAAATTTCTTAGTATAATTATTTTCAGTGAGTATCTTTTTCATGAAATTGTCATATGAAGGCACACGTGTCATTGTATCAATAACATCATAGTAATGTATTATTTAACAATCACCTCTACAAATTTATTTAAATTTGTGAAAAACTATGGAAAGACTACACGAGGAACATGTGCTAGCGGAGCTACATATGTGTATTTTTTAAGTTTCACCCTATGTTCATTCCTAACTTGTGAATCTCTCTTCTAAACATATGTACCATCTGCATCTATGTCAACTTGTTTCCACCATGATTGATAAATTCTCTGTTAAGCCCTTATCAAATTGAAATCTCCAAGAATTTAATTATTTCAATCATTTTTGCCCTTGTGTTCACCGTAACCTCCTCTCGGATGTCAATTTGTCACAGAGTCGAATATGACTTTGAAATTATCAATGATTATTTGAGGCTTATATGGCGCATTGGCTCCATTAAAAGGCTCCACTATGAAACACCAAGAGTGATAATGCACATCGGAATAAGAAATAAAAAATAACACATGGAAAAATATGGATAATAAGGTAGATTTTCATACTTTTATTGACACTTGATACCCAAAAAGCACCAACAATACTAAAATAAAAGAGAATAAAGTGTTTGTGGATGAATTTTCGAGTGAAGGTGGAAGACAAATGAGGTAGAGGTGTGGTCTTTATATAGGCCCAACCCCTGACACCACTTCACTATCTTAAAGACACCAAATTTTTTGAAAAGATATTATACTTTTTCAACACTAAACCTTATGACTTAGGTTATACTTAATAAACTAAGATATTTTAGTACCTCACATATCACACTTAAATATAATCTAAAAACTCTCTGATCAGATTATTTAAAATTTAATGTTATCGTTCATATGCTCCGCATTTGCCAATTCCGTTCCAGAAAGCTTCCTAGATATGTCCACTTGATAAGCCTAATCTACGTCTTGGCCATCATACCTTTGGTGTTCTGTACTACGATGTGATTTAGTTTCCTGATGCGTTCAGATCCATGGCCTAAGCCCTCACTTCCAGTGTATCCAAATATGTCCGGTTAAGGCATCACGCCTTAACCAAAACCCTCATTGAGTTCTCATTTAATTCCGTGTCTGCGCCCCACACTCTTATGCTCCTACTCTCTTCTTTTATCCATTATAAGGTCCTAAAATGCCCTAACCTCTCACACTCATTTGCTACCCTTCCCTGGACAACCTTTATTGCATGTTTCACCTCCTCTTCAATCCCTTCTTGGACAAAATACTCAACCCCCTTGCATTCAACCATCCTGATCAAGTACTCTCTAAGTGGCTTGTTAATATTTTTTTTTATTTCCATAAATGACTTGGATCCAGCTTCCTAGAAAGTCCAACAAATAATACATGCGGGTCCAAAACCTTTGGCCTTTAAGGATTTGGCAGTCCATAAGCTTTGATGTCATTTGCTTTTGGTCACAACAATCTCATGACATAGCAATCTCAAGACATATCTGTAGCATTTCATTCTAATTATAACTTTTCCTAATGAGTATATCTTTCTTAAAATTGGCATACGAAAGCACATGTGTCATTATATCTATAAACATTATAGTAATATATTATTTAAATATCACCGTCATAAATTTTTATAAATTTGTCCAAGCACTATGAATAGGCTATGGGAAGAACATGTGCTAGGAGAGCTACATATGTTTATTTTTGAAGTTTCACCCTATGTTCGTTCTTAACTTGTGTATCTCTGTTCTAAACATATATACCCATCTGCATCCGTGTCAATTTGTTTCTCACCATAAAGAAAAATTGTAAAATAAGTTAGACTTTTCTAGTTATTTTGTCATATGACCACTGACTTGCTCATGTGTCTTGACAAATATGGCATCAAAGTGCGTGTTCAGATTAGACTGTAATTTAGAAATAAAAATATTGTATGGTCGAGGAGCGACATTACTTTGTCGAGCCACTTGATTTTTTAATTTGTACTCTGATTTTATATTGTCGAAGTTCAATAGCCATTGCTTGTAGCTTTTGATAATGTTTCTAAAATATTTTAGTAAGTTGGTCATGTTACTAAACCTTCTCTACTCCTAATCTTTCATATATTAGAGCCACATTCTTGGGCATTCTCTGCTTAAAACTTTTCAATTAGTAAGACGACATGTTCCTAAAGATTCTCAGTTTTAAAATATTTTATTAACTACTCGATCTGGTTCTTATTCACTTAGAATTGATCAGCAATATTTGAGTAATTACTTCCCAAAGTCTGTTGTTGTGATTATTGCTTGAGTCACTCCTCCATGTGTCGCCTATTGTGCCCTAGAATGAAATGTTTGACAATTTGATATGTACAAAGGTGTCGGAAAGTAATATGTTTTATATACCGAGGTAATAAAAATCTAGAGGGTTCCTATTATTTGATATGTAAGTAGGATTGTAGAGATTTTTTTAACCACAACCACGTAACATGTGCATTTTGAAACATCGTCGTCATCTTACCTATGTTAAAAAGCAACAACATTGTTAAATGTTCAATATTAAGGCCTTTTATATGTTTGTTTCAAAGCTAAACTATTTAAATAATTTTATAATTTCATCATTAGTGTCTTATTTAGGGTCATATCTCAATCATGCCTATAGTTCTAGTGCCTCTCATTACATTATAAATGGTAATTGGTGGCTAGTCCTTTAATTATTTGTATGTCCTTAATGAATGGTATATTGATTAGTCCTTACATAAGCCCCTAATGTGTTTATTTTGCATAACGTACAAAGTCAGAATAAACTAGCAGAATCCATATATTGGAATAGAAAAGACACAGTTTGTCTTCATCAATATGTAGTATTGTCTCATTGCAACAAAGAAACATCTTGATATTTCTCTATATCGCTCTTCAAGAATGGAAATGGACTGGTGTAATAAGGGACATCAATAGTATAAAAAAAAGGCAAGATCCAGATCATTGAATGTAGTTTTTTTTTCATTCAAGAATTTTCGAATAAAAATTGGTAGTGTCTTATGTCCAGTGTGTTTGCTTTGTTATGCAGACGCTATTAACAAAATCAGAAAAACTTTATATGAGGGATTCCAATTACCAAAAGAATGATAGAATAACGTTTTATAGATTGAAACCAATGATATCATCATAGTTATGAAGAAAATAAAACATAATATAAGAATTAATAAAGTCTACATTGAAAGTATAAAATTAAAAAAATACTACGAAGTAGAAAAATAACAATTGAAACTTTTGGCTAGTCCTTTAGTTATTCGTACAATCTCAATAGCTGGCTTGTTATTAGAGATGCTTTAGACTCAGAGATCTTTGTTTGTTTAGTAGGATCTGATTTTAGAATATAATATGTACACTAGGTACTCTTTTATGAGTCCATGATGTGATCAGCACCTCTATGATCCGTTTTATCTCTCCTTGGCCTCGCATGGGGATTCATCATTCATATGTATGAAGGTGGATATTTGGAGAATATATTTGACTGTTTTTCGATGAGGAAGTACTACTAAAGGAACACTCTAACAAGTTCATATATGTGATGTATGTCCTCTCTGGTTGTCTCCTCAATCATTATTTAACTTTATCCTTTAAAAGTAAAATAATTTATAAAGATAAGTTATGAAAGTTATTATGTTGCCTATCATGAACGTGTCATATATTTTCAAAAACACTTGTGTGATCTTGCCTCCTCATCACATGTGCCTCCATGTGTAGTATTTTAAGATTTATAATATATATATATATATGTATATATATATATATATATATTACATGGTTCTCCCACTAGAATCTACCATGTGTGCTCCTAATAAAACTCAAATTCAAGAACTTTTAGATATATGTCACCATCTTTAACCAAGTGAGCCTCAAGATGTAGTGTGATAAAAATATGAGTGAAGAAATGCTTAAGCTATGAACTTCCTTTATTTCAGGAGGTGTGATGGTTAATATAATGTATTGAATTGATATGAAGTAGTCTGTGAGAAGTTGGTTATTTTGGGACTATCATATTTTCTTTAAATAGAGGAGTTACTCAAAAGACTTCCAAATTTTCCAGCCTAGGTGCTTGCTTCTGCTTGTGGAATATGCATTATATCTCAAGATCAAAAAATAATATTTTTTATGACTGTTGAATATCTAAAGAAACTTGCACATGGTATGAAAGAATACTAGCTAATACGAAATAGAACAATTAAAATTGACATGAAGAATTAGAACTAATCGAAATAACAATTAAGTTACTAGCTTTAGAAAATAAAAATATTGTTATTTAGAATTGATTATATTTTGGCACGTGTATTATTTTACCCCTTAAAAAAACGGATAAACACAGATTAATTCAATCATAAGATAAGCATTTCAGATTTTTACATCACCTAAGTTACATGCAAAATCATTATGTTAATGTTTAAGATCATGCAATTTTCGTAATAATCTGATATTTTATACAATAATATATTACGAGCTCGACTTCTGGATTTTATTTTTCACATAACAAAATTATCGATTCTAATTGGGTTCAAAATCAAGCCCGACCCTATGTGAGGGCAACTTGGGTGATCGCCTAGGGCCGCGGTTTTTTGGGTTTAGAAACTTTAAATTTTTTTAATAATTATTCAGTTTATAGTATAGGTGTTGTAGCTGTCTTACTGGTTGTATGTTAGACACTTTATTATCAGATATGAAGTTCGAGCCTCGTGCTTCGAATCTATTTTTTAATGGGCTCACAAACAAATTGGGGGCCTTCTTTACAAATTTCGCCCAGGGCCCGTGATGGGCAAGGACCGGCCCTGTTGGCAACCTCAACTTTATTCTTTATTTCTAGGAGCAATATAATAAAAGATAAATTTATTTATTTACTCAATTTTAGTATTTATAAATAATATTGAGATATGAGTTATATTCTTCTTTGACTCTAACTACAAATAAATGTCGTATTTGAGCTCTTGATAGCATATGTTCGCTAGCTCATATGAGCAATAGCGGAACTAGAAATTGAAATTTAAGGTACATTTTTTTTTTAAACTGAATGGAAATACAAAAATTAGAAATATAATATTTTTAATCTTAATTGGAGATAAAAAAAATTTAAGTTGAATGAGTGTATAAAAATAAGAAATATAATATTTTTAAGTTTAATTGGTGGTATAAAACTTTAAAAAATATTATTTTTACACTAAATTAGGAGTTATTTAGTCTACACCTCGGAGGAAAACTGTCTCCGCTGTCCACCCAGTGAAACCACCCCTGCATATGAGAGTCGTTTATTTTATAGTTGAACACCGTTGATAAGTTTCTTATAGTTTTTTAATAATTATAATTTCAAATAAATTTAAGACACTGTAAAATTAACATGGCTAAAACGGATGACCCTTATTAGCATCAGTGTTCTAAAAGGCACTAGACGGTTCTAGGCGGTGGACGTAACGCCTAGCGACTAATCAGTTAGGCGAGGATTAATCAAAAGGATTAATCAGACGGTTAGGCCGAGTTATATATATTAATAATATATTTAATAATTAATTATAAAATTATATCTATAAAATTAAATATTATTTTAAAAATTAAATATATAAAATAATTAGGCGCTAGGTGCTAGACGCTAGATGAGACGTTTTTAAAACGCTCAGAGACTAATTGGACACCTAGACGGCTAGGTGGCCGCCGTTTAAAACAGAGATTAGCATGAGTGCTTTGTAAGTGTTTACTCGTGCCGCAAACTCGTGTTGAATATTACTGACACAAGTGCAACACGAGTAATTCACTCGTGCCTCCCTTGCGCTTCACAAAGTGTCGGCACGAATAGGTTAATCATCTTATATAATAACATAATAGGATGTCGCCCTTCGGATGGTTTGATACCGATCGGTTTGGTTTGATTTGAAATGTTAGTGGTTTGATTCGTTTTTAATTTTTTAGTTACGGTTTCAAATTTTAAAAATCAATGACTAATAATTTGATTCGGTTTTTAATTTTTTTCAAATCGAACCGATCCAAACCGATCGGTTCGACGGGTACTCTGGGTTAATCATGCTAAATAATATTGCATTCGTGCTTCATTTTTAAGCCGACTTGATTGAACATGAGTTTTGTGATAATAATATCAGCTCATGTCAAATATTTTTGAAATAATAATTATTTTTGAAAGATAATGTTTTCATAGGAAAGAATGAATATACAGAGTGATAGATGATCAGCCTAACCCCCAAAATTTCATATATAGACATTTTAGCCGGCAAAATCAACTTTGTGTGTAATTTGGCCTATATTTATGTTGTTATAGTTATTCAATTCTTCTGAAAACATTTTTCTTTGCATATAACAGCTATAAATTATCTTAGCCAACACAAAATCCTAAAAAAACACAATAATTTGAATAAATTTTTACTCAATCAAATGCTTTATTTATTCCAATTATAAAAGGGAAAAAATCTTAAAGAAGTTCTAAATTATTATTCATTTCTAATTGCAGTCCGAATTATCATAATTTTGAAATAAAGTGCAAAAATTCAATTTTTAGATTGAATTGCAATTTCAATGTAACTTTGTTACTCCATGAACAACACGGTCAGTGAACTTAACTTAAAACAAAATGACTAAGTTCCAATCATACTTTTTATATAAAAATCTAATTAAATTCTGCAACAATCATAATTAATTTCTGCCCTAAATTCCCTTTTTCAGCAACAAAATCCCAAGACCCACCGCAACCTACTCCAACAACCCCCAAATATCCCAATTTTAAATTTTTCTCCAATACACCCATTCTAAACCATGATCCAACAACCCACAAGTACCCCAATTTTCACATTGAGACAACATTCAGGTTCAAAATCAATTGGACGAAAATCCGAGGCGCAGACGTTGACGGCGTTGCTTATGGACTTGAAGAAGAGAAGATTGAGCAGAAGAAAAGATGGAGTCGGTGTTGCAAAAAAAAAAAAAAAAAAAAATTAATGACGTTCATAGTCCTCCATGTCTTCACCCTACCGTCGGCGTTGTCGGGAGGAGATGTGAATCTGGATGTGTGTATGTTTTAATTTAGTTTGGAGCAATTAGGAATTAAAAAAATTGAACTTAATTATAGGTAAACAAGTATATAATTAATATGAAAATATAAATAAACTATATGAATTGGAACGACGTCGGTTCATTTTAATCATAGAGGTATTTATTTCTTATTTGAAAATTATATAGTTTGGATCGCAATGTGTATGAGATGATAATTTAGAATCTCTTTAGGGATTTTTCCATCGTAACATACATTGATACTGTGTTTGGTTTAAGGAAAGTTAGAGTAAAAAGAAAATTTGAGTGAAAATGAATCCTTCATAAAATTTATCTTATTTTTTACTTGTTTTGTTTGAGTAGAAAATTTTGTAGAAAATAGTAAATATTTAAACAATTTTTTTTTCATATTTTACATCTAACTTTCTATTTCATTTTCCATCTCTAATTTTTTCTAAACTAAACAAAAAGATTGCTACTCATTTTCACTCAAAATTTCCTTTTTCTCAATTTTTTTCTAAACCAAACAAAAAGCCTTAGAAGATCTTAGGGCATCTCTAACGAAGGTTTATGGACGAGGTTTATGTCAGAGGATGAACCTTACCAGGCATGAACCTTCGATGTGGAAGACGGTTTATCCTCTTCTGACATGATACCGCTTCATCTGCATAGAGCGCTCCATGAAACATATACGACGTTTTTAACCTGAAAACGCCGTCTAATGTGTAGACTTTATACGGCGTTTTGACATTAAAAATGCCGTATATGTAATTGCCCAACACTTTTTACGGCGTTTTAAATATATAAATGCCGTATATGTAATTAGGGTTTTTTATATGAATTGGGCTGGGCTTATACAACGTTTTAAAATTCTAAACGCCGTATATTGTTAGATTTAAATATATAAATATTTTATAACCGTTAGAAAATAACCGTTAAAATTCAACCGTTGAAATTCAACTTATTACAAAAAAAATTACGGTTACAATAAATTCATTAAAATAAAAAATTACTAAAATTTTATTTTTCAACTATAAATACTTAAGTAATTCACACACTTCACCTCAACAGTTTCATTCTTTCTCAATCTTTCAATTTCTCAATATTCAAAATTTTTCAAGCTCTCACCACATACAAATTTTCTCAAGCTCAATTATTTTTCAAATGAGTGATAATCCATTTCGAGGAAGATTCATGAATTTTATGAATTCTCCAAATTTTGAAAATTCACCATCTTCATCAAATCTCAATTCACAAAATTCTCAAATTCCTCCTACTCACAACCAATTTCCATCTACGCCTCCTACTCCTCAAGATATTCATTTTATGAATTCTTCTACACATCCACCATTTTCATATCCTTTCTTTTCTAATTCTTCTCCTTCATTTAGTTCAGGTTATTATGTCGGATATGGACAAAATATTATGTCGCATCCTTCAATGGCTCCACATCCCAACCGTCCAATTGAAGGAGATCAAAACACGTCATAGTGGCTGAAAATGAGGTTCCGCCCGTTGTTAGACAAGAAAAAAGTAGCCGTTCTGTCAAGTGGAGTGCTAAGGAGGAGGAGATATTAATCAGCTCATGGCTAACCAACCGTAAGCAATGATTCTGTAATTGGAAATGTTAAGACAAGAGGAAGCTTTTGGGATCGTGTGACAGACTACTTCAATATGTACCGCAAGACAAAAATTGAAAGAGAAGAACCTCAAATCAAGTCACATTACTACTTCTTGATGCCACGGGTAAATGAATTCAATTGTTATTATAATTAAATTGTATCTGATCATCACAGTGAGTGGTCAGATAACCAAATAATAGAGGCAGCACGATTGAATTGGAAAAATGCACATAAGAACAAAGAATTTCCATATATGCATATTTGGGAAATGGTGAAGGATGAACCAAAGTGGGCTTCACAAATTGAAGCGCAAAATGCATCAAAGAAAGCAAAAACAAGTGAATCTGGAGCATATACCTCATCATCCAATCGTGATCTCGAGGAACACTCTTATGGAGGTAATGAGTCAGAGAGTTGTCCAATTGGTCAGAAGGCTGCTAAACGAAAATTGAAGGAAAAAGGAAAGAAGAATGTCACTGAATCAGTAAATGTAGATTTCGAACACCGATGGAAAAGGTTGGAAGAACTTCAGGCACAAAAGCTGGCTGTTCTTAACGAAATTAAGAATAAAGCAAAGGATGATACACTTCGTGCCGACTACGAGATACTGATGAAGGGCACGACTGCAATGAATGACCAATAACTTGCCATTCACAATCATATGTGTTCAATCATCAAAGCTAGACATGACATTCTTTCATGTTATGCACTTATCAAATGTAAGTCTGAAATTATTCCAAGTAAGAAAACCTAACATGTGTACAATTATCTCAGATTCAATCATACTAACCGTTGAAATGAAATTTTAACTCACATTTGATGTGACTACTAGCCGTTGTAAAGTTTAAAGTTAATACTAGCCGTTGCAACAAAAAGTGTGGCTCATATTCAAAAAATAGCTGTTGTAAAATGTGTCTATAAAATGTATTTGCGCAATCACAAAACATTATACTCTCATGTTGCCTCTCCATCTAAACCTTGTGCATCAAAATGTCACAAAATTCTTATCCGACTAACAGTTTTGATTACGAGCAATTCGTAATTGAACAGTGTGTAGATGATATTGATGAGCAAATGATGCTCTTACTTCTAGAAGAACAGCAACGAAGACAACAAGCAACCAGAATATATCGGCACCCTCGAAGATACATCGAAAGGGAACGTGAGGTTGGGAATGATCGTCTTCAAAGAGACTATTTTGTTAATCAATCGGTGTACCCTCCCGAGGTGTTTTGACAAAGATTTCGAATGCGAAAGGAATTGTTTCTTCACATAGTGAGTGATATTTCAAATAACGATGTTTATTTTCAACAGAGAAGTGATGGTCATGGAAGAATGGGATTCTCATCAATTCAAAAGTGTACTGCCACTATTCGTCAATTAGCCTATGGAGCTCCAGCAGATCACTATGATGAGTATCTCCGAATGGGTGAAACAACAGCTATTCAATGTTTATTCAAATTTTGTCATTGTCTAATACAGGTGTTTGGAGAGAAATATTTGAGAAGACTGAATGATGTTGATGTTCAATGACTACTCCAAATGCATTCAGATAAACATGGATTTCCTGGAATATTGGGCAGTTTGGACTGCATGCATTGGCAATTGAGAAACTATCCATTGGCGTGGAAAGGACAATTCACGTGAGGCGATCATGGAGTTCCCACAATTATGCTTGAAGCAGTGGCTTCAACAGACTTGTGGATATGGCATGCATTTTTTAGTGTGGCTGGATCAAACAATGATATAAATGTGCTCAATCAGTCACCATTGTTCAATGATGTACTGAGAGGTGTTGCACCGACAGTTCAATTCACGGTAAATATGTCAACATACACAAAAGGTTATTATCTAACAGATGGCATATATCATGAGTGGAGCACGTTCGTTAAAAGTTTTTCTCATCCGAAGGATCCAAAACGGAAATTTTTTTAAGAGAAACATGAGTCGGCAAGAAAAGATGTCGAACGTGCTTTTGGCGTACTGCAATCTCGATGGGCTATTATACGTGGTCCTGCACGATTCTGGTATAAAAATCATTTACGTGATATAATGTATGCTTGTATCATTTTGCATAATATGATTATCGAAGATGGAGGGGATGAAGCTATGAATTGGATAGATGAAGAAGGAGAACCTCCCATAAATCCAACTCAAGGGTGTACTCCTCAATTTCACCAATATATTCAGAGACACGCTGAGCTTCGTGATAAAAATGTTCATCATCAACTTCGAACAGATTTGGTGGAACATATTTGACAACAATTTGGAGACCTCGATTTGAATTAAGTTATGTTGTCGTATGTTATCTTTAATTATGTGGCTTTTATTTTATTTTAAGTGTGGAGTGTACTAGATTTAATATATTATTATTGTTATTTAATGAAAAATTATTAATGATGTTTCATATTTTTCTTCTCTAAATAAATAATTAAAGTAGTAAAAATAAATCATAATAACATGATAAAATATTTACTATATTAGTAATTAGTTTGATATGAAAATATATAAAAAAAAAAGAATATGACACGTGGGCCCGTGTGCAGAGTTGTATGGAAGGTTTATTCAATGTGGGTGAGAGGTTTATGAAAAGAAGGTTTATGGATATGGTGATGTGGCATGACATAAATCCTACGTGGCATGATAAAAACCTACTTTTCAGATTTATTCAATGTGGATGCCCTTATAAGTGAGCATTACAATTATTTGTGTCCCGTGAACATCTTTCCCAGAGCAGATCCGCAGCAACAGATATTGTTTGGCTTCTAGTTGAATCAAGATAATATTTGGAGTGTCGTGGTGTGTACAGTTTGGTCGTGAAGATAACTTTGTAAGAGCGATTTGGTGGGAGAGCACATGGCGTTGTGGCAGAGGGCATGTCAAGTGCTGGCCAAGATTTTTGACGTGTCAATTTCACACAATATCACAATCATTCTATTGTTCTTCAGGATTTTGAGAGTATTTAATCAATAAACAAAACAATTATATGTTCAATTTTTTTAAATCAAACTGTCCCATTTGCCGTATATGATGAAATTGAACCGATATGGAGAAATGGTAAAACTACTTTTGAAGCCAATCACTTTTGGAACTCGAATATTCTTTTAGGATATTTGATTCAACCGAGTATCAGATCTTTGTTGAAAAATCTCAATGTTATTTTGAAAATTCCGGTTTTTTGTAATTTTTTTTAACATATAATAAACTGCAACAATACATCTAATCATCAGAATTCAAATTTTAGAAATAAACATTGTCAAAAATCCTCAAAATCAAATGACTCATCCCCCTGCCACATACACAGAGAGACATCAATCAATCATCCGCAATCTCTCTAAATTCATATCATTAAAATTGTGTTTGGTTTAAGGAAAATCAGATTGAAAGGAAAATATGAGAAAAAGGTAATAGGGTTCACGTTTGAGGAAATCGAATTACAAATTAGAAAGAAAATTTAAAGTAAATAAAAAAATTGAAGCTTTCCTCCAAATGGGATTTCATTTTTTTCTTCTTCTCATTTTTTGTGATTCTCAAATTTTCTATAAACCGAACACGGCCTAAGAGAGTTCCGGTAGATCCACGACACAAATAACATGAACAAGATATCACAGAATCGATGTAGAGGCAGCATCAGCAAATTAAATCGATCGAAAAAGGTAACAAATTGTGTTCATAATGATCAACTGACTTCACCCTCTCTGATTCTCCTGGCCATTTCTATTACAAGAGATGGAAGCAACATCGACTAAAACAAAGCTAAAACACAACACAGACCAACAGCAAATGTGTTCCGATGATGTCTCACGACATGTATCTATCCTCATTTACACGGCGGATTCTTCCTACCCTTCTCCGCCACAGGGGGCTTCCTTTCTGCTCCATCCTTGCCTGGATCCACCAACCCCCTGGACGCATTCCCCGGCTTGCTAGACACACTCCCCTTCCCTGCATTGCTATCACCAACAGCGCAGCCAAAGCCGGCAGCAGGATCCGGGCCGGTCCAGTCCTCGGACAGGTCGAGAGGGAGGACCAAGGAGCTCTGTCGACGGTGGCGAGACATGATGCAGAGCAGAGCAGAGCAGATAATGAATGTGGTCTCAGAAAGATGTTGAGATGTGTGTGGAATGAGAAATGGGAGGAGTATGTATTTATATTTGAATTCTCTATTTCACCCTCACAAATAAATTATTAAAAATTTAATTATTTTTTATTTGTCTTTTATCCCATTATTTAATTTCGATTCTACCTTATTTAGATATTTTATTTCAATTTTATCTTGACAAAACTAGAAATGGAATTAATGATTTGCTTAAAAAAATTGAAAATGACATCTCCGGTTTGTTCAGAAGAGATCTTGCACACATCTGCCATCAGATCAAACTAAACCGGAAATGTCATTCTCGATTTTTTTATACAAAATGTCAATGTCATTTCCAATTTTATGAACTGAGACAAAATCGAAATAGTATAGTCAATTAAAGTAAAATTAAAATTAAATAATGGAATGAGGGTAAAATGAAAAATAAATCTAAAAAATTGCCATAAATTCAATGCATTGAACCAAAAAAGTGTCGCGCCATTTCTTCAACAAAATTATTTATTTCATCTTTTACATTTTTTATTATTCATTTACCTTTTTTTATCATAAAGTAGTTAATATTTTTTTCCAAAATAGAATTTTATACTTTAATATGAAAACATGTCATATAGCCTTGGTCGGATAATCTTTTTTGTCTGCTTTATTTTCATTCTTATTGTACAAACTTATGTGTGGCTGAATAAAAACTCATCATATGCTTTTATTTATCCTTTAATAATTTCAATACGCGTTTAATTTTTATAATTATATTAAAGTCAAATATTATTTAAAGTATTACTCCTTTCATAAAGATAGCATACTCCAATTAAAACATGGTAATTACTTAATTAAGATAGTCATCAAATTGTCATTAATTACTTAATTACAATTGATTAATTACTTAATTACAATTGATTTAATTTAATCAAATGATTTTTTTAACACTGTTATTAAAAGTAAAAGGCCACGTGTATTTGGCTAGTAGATGACGCTACAATTAAAAGTGTTGTATAAGAGATCATCGTTTAAATTATTTGATCTCACATGTCGTATATTTTGAAATTGTCTAAAATTGAATATTATACACAATTTTTTAGTCCATAACGCCGTCTATTCTTAACACAATAAACAACATTTAGTAAACAAAATGTCATTTAATAGATTAAAATTACATGACGCTTTAACCAAAAAAATCATGTAATGTTTGACTTTTAGATGACATTTTTTACTGAAAAGCATAGACAAAATAAATATTAAAAAGTTTATTTAAACGGTGCCATTACTTAACATAAAAAATGCTGTTATTTTTTAAATATTATAATTATATTTTTTTATTTCTATATTTTCATATTTGAAATTCAATTTAATGTATGAAATGCCAAAACTAAAGAATTTGTTTATAAAAATTAATTTAAAAACAAAAAAAAAATACTTCAAATTTAGTAATTGTAAAATTAAACATAATGTGTAAATATTATATTAATAAATCAAATTGCAAAACATTGGCACACAAAAAAAATGTAAAAAACTAATAACTTTCTCTAGTGGGGCACGTGAGGACCTGCTCGGCCACTTTACTTTAGACTTGTGTCATCGTAGCTTACCAATCTCAATGAAAACACCGACACGTAATAGCGCAACATAATATTACTTGTTAAACAAAATATTTGAATGCGTCGTATTTAAAAAGATTCTTGCAAATTATCACTTTGGTGTCCCGATTGGCCTTCCTTGTGATTTTTTTTCTTTCCAAATTGGTTTATTTGTGGTCAATCATAGTTCGAAACTGATGCTAGATGTTCATTTACGCTGTAAAATGGCGGCTAGAGGCAGAACCGTTCCTAATATTCTAGAGGCCCTGGGCAAAAGAAAAAATGGGCTTCAACATGTAAAAGAAATATGTTTTCAACACATTTTTAGGACACATATACCCTTAAAATCTTAAAAAGCTAATCACCAAACCCTAGAATCTGAAAACTATAACATTCATGCTGTATGTAAACCACTAAAATTTCAAAATCATAAGATTTTAAAAAATGATACTATATAACCTAAACTTTATAAATTTAACGCTGTAAAATATTAGAACCTTATAATCCTTAAAACAAAAAAGAAAAAGTAGTAAAACTTTATTTTTGTGCCTTATCTCTCACCTAAGTTATATGAAGTTGCACCCAACAAACCATTTTTTAATTTTTATTATTTTAATGTAAAAATATACGTGTTAATTTATTTATCATCATTTTTAACTCTAAATATTATTATATTTATTTTTATGTAATACCTTATGAAAAAATCATAAAAATATATCTTATTTATAATCATTGTATAGCAGATGAGTTAGATGGTTCAGTGTTAAGAAGCTGTCTTTATACTTGCAATGTTTGAGTTTGATCTTTCCGAAATTCAAAAAATTTCAATTTACTTTTGAGTCATCCAAAATAACAATTTGGGCCCTGGGAGGTGGTGGGCTCTGCGCTATCGCCCAGCCCGCCCACCCCTAGAGCCAGGTCTTTTAGAGGGTAAATAAATTTTTAGGAAAGCCAGTTTGAAATCAACTGAAAAAGACCAATCACCTTGTGAAACAGTAGTTGAACATTAAATTTCTACACAAGTGTGAAATTGTAATTTTCAAACGACAATTAGATGTGGTTTCACAACTGTGCAAAGAGACGTCGCTTCTTCAAAGATTTATCGGAGTATTCTTTCAGTTTTACTGACAACCGCTTAATGAATAGATTGCGGGCTGCAACAACTAACACGACATGAAGAACAAATTTTAATAGGGCTACAATTACATTCATTCTTCTATAATAGACGAGATAAGATTTGCATTTTCTCCTAGCTAGTTAAAAGCAGTATTCATATCTGGTATTTCCTCTGTCATCTTTTATTTATCACTTAACAGAAAATGTTTGCCGAATTTTAATTGTCATTCAGTGATTCCAATGCCTTAAAAGCTGATCTTTGTTTTTTTAAACAAAGACTTATTTATTAGTTGGGATGACAGAATTATAGCAAAAAAACTCGATCACAGTAGGAATGACACCCAATTTCGGAATCATTAACAACAATCCAACACAACATTTTACAAACTGAGACAAACCAACAAACTAAAGAACCGCTGAATAAACTAATAAAACTCATGCAACAATGAAGACACCAAAATCTGATAACTTTATAGTCACACAACAGCCACAAACTGATCTCAAACATAAACAGACTTCCATCAAATATAGAACAAAATGAATTTCATGGCGAACTCCTTGGAATGGGAAAATCTGATGGTGGTGGGCTCATGTGAGCGCCATCATTCCTACATCTAGAATTTGTAGGACTGAAATATGGAGATGATCTTGGAGATTGACAGCGTGTGTATGGAGAGTGTACCCTCGACAAAGGCGGTGGTGGAGATGCAGTCATTGCGGTGGCATATACTTCAAACCTCAATACTTCCACCGCTTCTCGACGACCGCATCATTAAACTCCTTCACCATCCCAGTAATCTAGTTAGAAAGGAAAGTTATTCGATCAAATCACATAAACAAATTGGAGCATAAAAGGAGCGGTTTTTAATTTGAATTTACCGGAGAAGAAAATAGGAGAGTGGCAGTAGAGGAAGAAGATTGGAGGGTGTGCTTTAACTGCCGTTTGAAATCGATGTTGGATTAACTTAATCGTGATTTTAAATTGGTGGAAAATTTTAATGCTTAACCACCGTTGAAATAGAAGTTGATTTTTTCCTAGTATCAGTTTCAAACTGACTTTCCTCCACATATCTTGCTGCTAACTCAAGAAGAAGCCTTCTCACCCTCCAATCATCATTTCATAACGCAGTTAGATTTAATTATATATCAGTTTCAGACAGCGGTTGGAATATAGTATATCATTTCAGAAAAAAAAATTTAGAAGGAAGGCCGGTCCGAAAAGTTTTTTTTTCATCTAAGAAGGAGAAATAAAAAAGAAAAAAATATGGGGCTCAAACTACCACTCTTTATCTAATTGTGATTCGAACTATCACCGTTACCAAATAAAGTACACAAACCATTAATTTTTTATAACCAAAATCTTAATACCTTTCATCTATTTTCATGCAGAGTTAATAGAATAAAACCAACATTTAAAAAGTATACAAGAAAATAAACCTTACTCTGAACTCTTTTCCACACCACCTCCACCATCCCACTTAGCTCGTGAAACATAATTTGAAAGAGGATAAAGAACATGGTGAGAGTAGCCTGAGGAAATTGAACACCTGTCTTGGGAGGTAACACATAATCAGAAAGCCATTTGGGTTGCTTCCTGAGTCTGGTTGATTCAAGAGAATGATCATCTGTGGGATGATCAGGTGAGTTGATCCCTGCCTAGAGCCAGAGTTTGGTTTGCGTCCGATTTGATCGAATACTCCAGCTCACAGAAGATGGACTGGAGCTCGACAACCTCACGAATCTTAAAGAGCTCTAGCTCACAAACTGCAACTTTATTAGAGATATTCTGGACACGGTCGATAAATTTGTTCTTCGACATATCAATCAACCAACTCACCAATCAAGTCGATTCTGAGCTCCGTTATAGAAATGAAATCTTGAAGTTGATCGAGTTGTAAAAACTCAAAGCCAAAAAAAAATCTTGATGTTTCACATACTCTGTTTATGATTCAGAGCAGGAGTTCTTAAATGCACCGATTGCTTCATTATAAGCTTCAATTTCAGATCACCGAAGTATGATTTCAACAATCAATAAAGATTCGTAAAAGAATTTGTTACCGAAGCAACAAGCAACGTGATTCAATTAGTAAAGCGACGACGCACTTTATCATGAGTCAGCCAAGAAGAGCAACAATTTTAGAAGGAAGACGTTACCGGAATTTGACCGCAATTGCCTTCAGGAATCGACGGAACCTAGCTTTGATACCATGACAAAATTGTGCTCTGGGGAGTAAATAAGCTCCGAATTGATTGATGAACTCAAGTTACAGAATGAATTCGGAGAGAAATAGACTTATATACAGTTTAAAAGGAAGAGGAGAAGAAGGGACGAAGAGGAATTGAACAGAAGGAAACGACGCTGTTTTGCAACGGTGTCAGTCTCCTTCTTTCTCAGCTTGAAATGCACAGATTGACTGTGCATTGCCGATCCGCCACCATCGCCCGCATCAACTCCAACGCCAACCACCTCACCTGCCATAGATGACTGAGAGATACCCAGCTAAATCAAGCATCTATACCACATTAATTGTCTGTGCGATGTATATAAACTGATGCTTGATTGCTATGCATGCACAAAATAGGGCTCTTGGGGGCATGGTAGAAGCTGAAGCAGGAGTAGGTCTTGGACCTGAGTGTTGTTGAATTCTCTCATGGAATTCATGAAGCATCCTTAATGAGTGAGCCGGCCTTTCTGCTTGCCTGGGTGTGCCATCACCAAGGACGGATATAATGATCCAATAAGAGACTGGTCGACACACAATACTCTGTTGCAGTCTTTGAGATGCACAAGTTGAGAGCTTGGGCACATAATTTCAGTCCGCCTCTTCGCAGGATTGAGAAGGTGCCGTCTGGTGTCTCCGAGAGGACGGAGATGACTAGAAGACAATCTGATGAGAGCTCTCCAGATTCAGAAGATTTTAAGAGCACCCTCAGCTGAGCTTCACAACTAGAAATCTTGCTGCACTTTTCAGAGCACTCCGTCCACAGCTGAGCTTTTCAACTAGAGATCTAGCTTGTTGAATTTTCGGGTCGACTCATATTGGATTGTATCCCCATTGTGACTCAAAAGCCCAGGCTTCCAAGTCATGGTTCAACAATCCAATATAAGTCACCTTCTCTTCCCCTCACTAGCCGATGTGGGATATTTCGCCAAGTGACATACTCAACAATCTCCCCCTCACTTGGGGAAATATCACATGCTCCCCCTCGATCAACACTTCGCTATGCCCCTCATTGTGGCATGCGTCATCTTCGTAGGTGTGCCCTCTGCGTCTCCCCCGCTCTCTGGGAGCCAACCTACGTCTTAGTCGCCCTGCGACTCTCTCTGGCCCAGCCAGTTCACTCGCACTCTTTGCGAGCCACTCTCGCCGCCCTGCGGCGTCCTTCATCCTTGGGGTGCCTTCATTCATGCACTTGGCCTCCAACACGTGCTCACTGGTCCCGGATTGAACCGTCGGCTCTGATACCATGTAGAATTGCTGGATCCACACTCAAAACCAATTGGCAATGAGTGGGGGAGCCCAACTATATATAAGGATCAATTTAGAGCCTCCACTGAGGCTCTAAATTGATCC
>NQLW01000606.1:173982-197703 GCA_002312845.1 Kalanchoe fedtschenkoi
TAGAATGCCCAGGCTTCAGCCATTTTGAAACCGAGGATCTATCACACGTCTGTCCTCTAGCCACTGTTACCGAATCAGACGACATGATCTCAAGCTTGGGCATCGAAATCATCAGCACTCAAGTTATTTAGCATTGCCTCAGTGCCGCCGCCTCCCGCTTGAAACACAGCTTACGTTGCTCATTCACGACATCAAACATTAACACACGAGCATGTCACATGGATCCAATCAGAGCACTGATCAAACACATCTACACTCCAAATTCATATTCTGAAATCCGAGCTCTGCATTCAGAAACTTAATCTCTATATCACACTCGCTCCATTATGAAACCTGAACTTGCTGTTGCTGTGCTTGAGTCAGAGGTCGGCAAAGTCGATGAACTGGACCATAAAAAAACTGAAACAGATGGATTTCAGCGGAGAATTGAGCCGCCAAAACAAACAGAGAATATATTTATTTATTCTTGAATACCAGGTAGCATTCTAAAATAGTTTTAAGTATGGTAGGTACGTGTAGATATAGTTAACTCAATTTCTTCACCAGAAGTCTTTTTGGATCACCAGAATCTCACCCATCTTCACCAACATTTATCTCCTCTGCTTCACTTCACCTTCACCTTCATCAATGCTTGATTATCTAGAAAACCCTCCGTTTTGCTCACACTCCAACTCCTTAAAACTCAATCAAACCCCCATTTCATTTCATTTTTGCACCAATGGCCGCATGCTTCCATCCTCCGGTTAAGCCAGATGAAGACTCCGTCATTCTTTTCTCCACTTCCAACTCACCTGAAGGATCTACTTCTCCATCATCTTCCTACTACCACTCATCTCCACCACAAAGGCAGCTCAGTTCAGATACTCCTGCATATGATTTGATGGTCAACAAGTTATCCTACACAATTCAGCAAAAGAAGTCGACCCCGGTTAAGATCTTGGATTCGGTATCCTTTGTGGCCAGGAGTTCGGAGCTTCTGGCGATTGTTGGAGCTAGTGGGACTGGGAAGTCGACCCTGCTGAGGATCATGTCCGGGCGGGTGAAAGAGTTTGATCCGAAGAGTATCCTGCTGAACAATCATCCTGTGAACAGCCCAAGCGAGATGAAAAAGATATGCGGTTTTGTGGCGCAGGAGGACAATCTGCTGCCCTTGTTGACTGTCAGGGAGACTCTGATGTTCAGTGCAAAGTTTAGGTTGAGGGGAGTAAGTTTGAGGGAGAAGGAGGTGAGAGTAGAGAGCATGATCCATGAACTGGGACTCGCCAACGTCGCAGATAGCTACGTGGGTGATGAAGAGAATAGAGGAGTTTCAGGTGGCGAGAGGAAGCGGCTTTCCATCGGGGTTGATATGGTGCATGATCCTGCCATTCTGCTGCTGGATGAGCCGACTTCAGGGCTTGATAGCACCTCAGCTTTGCAGGTTGTAGAGCTGCTTTCGACCATGGCAAGGGTGAAGCAGAGGACTATAGTGTTCTCCATACATCAACCGAGCTACAGAATTCTGCAGTACATTTCTAGCTTTCTGATTTTGTCTGGAGGATCAGCTGTTCATAATGGAAGCCTCGAGTTGCTTGAAGAGAGGATTACCCGATTGGGATTCAAGATTCCGACCCAGTTGAATGCGCTGGAGTTCGCGATGGAGATCATGCCCGTGCTGGTAAATTCTAGTAATCAAGATGCGCTGTCTGATAGTGAGCAATCTCCTCCTTCACATCACTCACACCCTGGACAAAATGAAGTGCGTGAGAGTCACGGAACACAGCACCATGAGCCTGATTCAGGTGGATCATCTTGCTGGAGTTTGTTAGAGATAATGTACCTGTGCTCGAGGTTTTGGAAGATTATGTACCGAACAAAGCAGCTTTTCTTGGCAAGGACTATGCAAGCAGTGGTGGGGGGATTGGGGCTAGCCAGTGTTTACATGAAAGTAAGGAAAGATGAAGGAGGAGTGGCTGAGAGGTTGGGTCTGTTTGCATTCAGTCTCAGCTTCTTGCTCTCATCCACTGTTGAAGCTCTGCCAATTTACCTCCAAGAACGCAGGGTGATCATGAAGGAGGCCTCGCGAGGGGCTTACAAAGTGTCCTCCTACATGATTGCCAACACTATCGTTTTCGTGCCTTTCTTGCTTGCAGTGGCCATTCTGTTTGCAGCTCCACTTTACTGGCTGGTGGGACTCAATCCTTCGATGGCAGCATTCGCATTCTTCTCATTCGTGGTCTGGCTCATCGTACTCATGGCAAGCTCGCTAGTGCTCTTCCTCAGTGCAATTTCTCCAGATTTCATATCCGGGAACTCCCTGATCTGCACCGTTCTTGGAGCTTTCTTTCTCTTCTCCGGATACTTCATTCCAAAAGAAAGCATTCCCAAGTACTGGATTTTCATGTACTACATCTCACTCTACCGGTATCCGTTAGATACACTGCTGACTAATGAGTACTGGAGTGCAAAAGGCGAGTGCTTTTCATGGAAAGCTGACAGTGAAGGGATTCCAAGATGCGCGCTAACTGGGCATGATGTGCTGAAGAGCAGGGGGCTGGACAAGGACACCCGGTGGATCAACGTCGGGATCATGTTTGGATTCTTCATTTTCTACCGCCTACTTTGCTGGATCATTTTAGCTAGAAGAACTTCCAAAACAACAATATGACAGATCTATACTGATGTCCATTTGACCTACACATGCAGAAGAGAACAATGACTTTCAGATTAATGTAATTTATATGATCAGATTGTAAGCTACCACCCAACCTTGGAACACATTTGTCGCTTGCAAGCATGTTTTCCTGCAATGCAATACAAAGCACGCAGAGGAGGAGGAGGAGGAGGAAGCGGAACTTGTTGTAATCTGAGATCTGAATCTCCGGTTGAAATGGCGGACTGGGCTCCGGTAGTTGACGGCGTGGTCCTCTTCGACCCTTCTCCAGCCGGGACTCCTCTTCCAGTTACCTGGTAACAACCAGCAGCTGCAGTTTGGTAGTATGAAGACCAACAATCAACCACTAGAAAAAAAAAAGAAGAAAAGCCATTCATATTTTTAAATGTGAATCTGAAGCCTCAGCTAAAGTAAATTGAAAATTATATTATGTTGTTTTCTTTTTGTTTTCAAACTATGTTATTATTATGTTCTTTAAGCTTTCAGGATACAAAGTTAGAAACAGATGAAGAGAATCAAGTGGGGCGGTTTTTCAGTGGAGGAGATGAGAATACTATAGAATTGAAAGTGGAAGTTGCAAAATTTCAATCAAAGCAAACATTTTCAAAATTGTTTAGGGAAAAATGCAGATGCGGTACTAATATAGAAATTAAAATTTTATATCGGTAAGCAACCAACCAAATGAGTTGATTATTAACAATACTAATATAAATAGTATCAGCACTATTTATACCCGTATTATTAATACATTTAGCCCCGTTTGGTAGCATGTATTAACAAAGGGATAGGATAATTAATACCAATGTAGCACGTTTGGTTCACTATTAGGATAAGTATTATTAATCCCTAGTATACATTTTACTCTTTGAAATCAGGATTAATAATCCTTCAAACTAGGTGGGATAATCAATCCTTGTATTATCGTACCATTCAAACTCAGCCCCATCAATGATTCATGAATACTCAAAGTATTTGTTCACCATTCAAGGGATATACACAACATCTACACATGTGAAACACAAGATGAGGCTATTGTTTCTATAAAAGTTGTCATGTGAGGTGGTAAGAATCCAGACTTCAACGAAAGGATCGACATGAAGATCAGTCACCTAGAAGCTATACTTAAATGTAAAAATAGAATGCTCACCAGGGCAAGATATTTTATGGAAGAGATTAGCTCTTGGGTTTTGTTTGGTCCAGTTTCTTCAGTGATTGGCAAAAATAAGATAACTCAAAAGCATAGCTTTTCTTCCACGTATCTGTTTCACTCCCTTACCGAAACTGTCAAACACAGCCAATCTTCGAATACATCTATCACGCCAAACTATTCAAGCAGCACATCCTCAGTATAACCCTCCCCGACTTCATATACATATATACTCCCTCAGCCTTTAATACATGTCGTTTAAAGTTAATTTGAGTTGATTAAGGTGAATTAAATGCTAACGGTTGAATAAATTTAATGAGTGGGTGGTTAATGTTTTTTTTTCAAAAAATTCGTGCAAAAGTAAAATTGATAGATTGTTATTGGTGATAAATAATTTTTTATTGATTATGATGAAGAAGGGATTAATTTTTGATATTTTAAGATAGTTGTTGATATTAAATATGCATTGAAAATTGTTTAGTGACAAATAAAAATGGATAAAAAAATTTGATTAAGTGACATGTAAAAAGAGAACAGAGAAAGTAAGTTCAGAAATAATGTTGGTCTGCCCAAATTAGATGCACAAACATTGAGTGAGTTTCAAAACATTAATGCGGTCAAAAAAAATTTAGAAGATGGTGTGTTTGAGTACTTTGACTTGGTTAGTCAGTCTTTGCTCTTAGATGATTTTGTAGGTAAGACTTCCTCTTTTTTGTCTAGGAGCTTGTTCAGAGCCTCTTAAGGACTATGAACTGGATTTAGATCCAAATGGAAGCGCGCACATGTTTTGATCTTCAATTGCATATAGAAATGCATCAAATTGGTAGTTAAATTTATGAACCATATTCACACTTCAACCACCACGCATGCGCAGCACTGTAAATGACTTTGTTGAGACACTCCAACTGTAATGGAACAAAATAGTATTCATAGAGAGAAACAGATAATTCATTTCATGAGAGATTAATACAAATGTCATCCAAACAGATATACGACAATTGATTTTTGTCAAAACAGTCAAATTTTCTGTGTTTCACTAATGGCAGGTGGGTGGGACATTTCACCACCCAGACCACATCTTTCAGAATCAAATTCACTGACTCAACACACACTCATCCTAGATTCATATGCTTCCTTTTCCGATACCTAATAACCAACTCATTCTCAATTTAGCCATTCAAATTTTACGTCAAAATCTCACCCCTACCTTCCCACCTTCGTCCTTTTATTTTCGTATTCACCATATAGTAACACAAAATATGATCACAAAATAAAATTAAAAATTTAGTTGAAATTATGCACATAAATTTATTTTGTATATATATAATTTTTTTTACATAGACATAAATACTTTAAGTGGGATTCGGGTGACGACTGCCCCCAGTGGATCCCCACTACTGTGTATACATACTAATGTTCTGCACCATGCCCCCGATTCTTGATCAGTGGTTCGACCAATTAGATAAATTTGTATGATTGACATTTCAATTTAGAGAAAAAATTCAAAAGGGGCCCTGAATTATCACTGCTTACCCAATTGCGATCAGAACTACCATGATTTTCAAAAAGGGTGCAATGAAAAAAAAAAGTTGGATAGATTTTCTAAATTAAAATTTACCATTACATTTCAAACCTAATATTATTATAAGACTTACATTTGTGTGCAAAAATTACGTCATTTGGTTATCAAAATACGTCGTTTTTGGTATGTGCGCAAAATGATATAATTTATTTTGATAACCAAATGACGTAATTTTCACACACAAATCATGGTAGTTCAGAACTCCTTTTGGGTTTTATCCCTTCAATTTAATGACACTAATGTATTTATTATTAACTTGGTAGGTTAAAACAAATATTTTATCATAGCTTCATGGTAATTAGCCTGCCCTATAATTAACATGACATCGATTCGAATCCTCTCAACCTTTATTTTAGCAGATTAACTTTCATTTTAAGCTAATTAAGCAATAAATAGGTATTCATTAGCAGGGCCGGCTCGCAGAAATTGAAGGCCCTGCGCAACTAAAAATTTTGAGGCCTAGCACAACCCATACAAGGGTATATATGTCGCCTAGCACAATGACCGCTGAAAGACATGTGCAAGTGCCAAAACCATTAAGCCTGCCAAAAAATTTTAACTCTACAGTGAAGGACCCAGCTTGGCTCATGAGAACGAGCTGATAAAACCTGGTGCATCAACTGAAGCTCAGCCAATGAGCATTTCACGTAAGAAATAATGCAACCAAAGTGTAAGTTTTGGACTAAACTATAGTCAAGCTTTTGAAGCATCCAAGTACAAGATGCTCGAAAACTTATTTTTCCAAACACTAAGGCTGTGTTTGGTTTAGGGAAAATTTAGTGGAAAGGAAAATGCGGAGGAAAATTGGTAAAATTCAATGTTTGGTTTAGATGAAAAATATGAGCGAAATAAAATTATGTGGAAAAAGAAGGAAAGTTAATGTAAATTAAAAGGAGTTTTGAAACTTTCCTTCAAATTTTCCATTCTAAACCAAAAAAAAAAAAAAAAAATTGGAATCTATAATGGATTTTACTTTCCATCAAATTTTTCTTTCCCTACCATTTTCCCTAAACCAAACACAGCCTAATTGTAAAATTACCAGAGAAACAATTTAGACCCTTAAACACGGACCACACCCATTTTCATAAAGTATGTAAGAACCGGCTTCTATATCATGGATCGAGACACTTCGGTATCACAAATCAAAAAAGCTGGGTACTTATCCATCTTTCACATCAAGTCCAAGGGTTGATCCTGGATGATCTTCCTTCAACTCCTTTATGTGAATCCTTGACATTCAGCTGCCCACTTCAATAAGTTAAAAATATAACCCCATCACTAACTGAAGAAAAATATTTGAACCAAGCTTTAATAGACAAAGCTAGCCAATAAACAAGATATTGTCTGGTTAACCTCAACCAGGCAATCAAAGAAAAGGCCACCATCATCAAAGCATTTTGAATGCCTTTAATTCGCAGCTGGTTTGTGAACTAAGTAGGGACAAGCAATGGCAATAATAAACAAAGCATCAGATAAACAATACAGCTGCAAAATCTCTCAAAGATGATCTTCTACCTTCTCCATCTCATCATCTCCGCAAACCTCAGAAACACCTCCTGGCTCCTACATCTTACTCAGTTCTTTAAACTTGTACTTATTTTATTTATCCCATATTGCTAATTTGTAAGATTTTTAGGAGAGGAGCTACTTATTTAACCAGCTTGTGGCCTGTCTGCAACTTCAAAAAGACTTTGATTCATATCAGCGAGTCCAAACTTTACAGTCTGGGCTGATTGAGAATTTATCTCTTGGCTTGTGGTGTACTGTATTGATGTATTTTAAAGTAGGGGGCTTATGTTTTGGTGGGGGCTCTGTTCATTAATCTTACACTGGACATTAAATATTAATTAATTATGTATAAGTAATGAATTGGTTCATAATAATATTGATTCCGTATATTTATTTAGTAATAAATCAATCTGGTTCAACTTGTCATCCGATAATTATAATTGAATCGGATTGAATTCTGATCTGATTTCCGGTCGAGCCGCGCGGTCCATTTTAATAATGATGGTTACAAGTTACAGCCCTCTAGGCTCGAGCTGTAACCTTTTGAAAGTAAGAGGGCTTGAAATTAATAAGAGAGAACTTCGCAGGCTTCTACGTAATATATGTGTGTTCGATGTCACGTGCTTCGCACGCTCCGAAGCTCTGATTTGTAGCGTCTTTCGGGCGTCAGTTTTCCAGTTTTCTCAATCCACTTCGCCGCCTGAAATTTTTTCTTAGTGACAGATGGGGTTAGAAGCTGTTCAGCCGCAAAACCCGGCCGTAGAGACGCCGGAGAACGTGGAATCTCTGCTTGAGGTGACGTGTTTGGTGATGCATAAGATAGCGTTGGTGCTTTAGTTGCAGCTTATTAGGCTTTCTCGAAGCTGGTCTTGGTTAATTAGATCCCCTTGTCATCAGAAAAGACTTCAAATAGTAATCACATTCGAGAGTAGACATCTTTTTTATGTAATTGTCTGTATCGTAGTTAGCGATTTGAATTGATTTTCAATCTGTGGATACTTGAATTTTGTGAGTAGCTGTTATGAAATTTGATTTTGAATTTGATCAATTGTGCCACAATTTCATGATTCTGCTCTTCAGGTTCATTTTTGTAACTATGGCACTTTGTATCGCAGGCAGCTAGATATGATGACATTGAGGATATTGTAAGCCTGTCGTCGGCCGGTGTTTCTCTAGACTCAAAAGATTCCCAGGGCCGAACAGGTTTCTTACATTTTTTTTGTTCCTTTATAATTTAATTGTTACTTTCATTGTAACTTCATGAGTACGGATTGTATCTGAATTTGACTGTTAATGTTTTGCTATTTAGCTCTTCACATGGCCGCAGCAAATGGGCATATTCAAATTGTGGAGCATCTTATTAGCCGGGGAGTGGTGAGATTCTACCATTGCAAAATAATTTATCTTCCATTTTGATCTCTCGTCTGGCTGATATTTGAATACTGTATTGTGGGTTGCGTGCTACATTTTTATTTTTTTTCTCAACTAAATGACTGTTCCTCTAAATTAGACGTCTCTGGTGTATCATTTTTGCTTGAAATGCTGACTTCCTTGAACCGTATGGGTGTGTTTGGTTTAGGGAAAATTTGATGAAAAGAAAAATTTGGTGGAAAATGAGAAGGAAAATTTGTGACAAAATGAGAAAGAAAGTTTGTAGTAAACTTAGATGGAAAATAGGAAGGAAAATTTGTTTAAAATAAAGAATGTTTTACCATTTTTCCACCATTTTTAATAGGATGGATTCCATGGGAAGATTAATTTTCCCTCAAATTCTCATTTCCACCAAATTTTCCCTAAACCAAACACACCCTAAGTGATCAACTGATTATTTATTGAAGCCATCACTTTTTAAATCACTTTGACTCGTTTTGAAGTATCAGATCTGATCTAAATTTTGGGCGTCTATTTTTTTCCTAAAGCATATGCTGTATGACATAACCTTCCTTTGGGATACTGATACTGTACACAATGGAAGTCCTAATGTTAGTCGAACTGGCTATATCAAACAGGATGTTAATGCTTCAAATGTCGAGAAGAACACACCGCTTCATTGGGCTTGCCTCAACGGCCATGTGGAGGTAATGCCTGTTCACAGTATCACACTGATAAATTTCTTATTTTCGTGTACTAGATATTTGATTGACAGCGTGCATACAGATTGTCAAGAAGTTGATTATGTCAGGTGCCAGTGTGACTGCTCTGAACAGGTTTGTTATCTTTGTCAAATATGTGCTTGCTTAAATTTGTATAGAGTTGTGTGTTATTGTTCGCCTTGCAACATCCCGACTTATTTTTTTGTTTGGCTATCACAGCCATGATCGCACCCCAATGGATGAAGCAATCAGCTTGGGGAATTTGGACATTGTGGACTCCATAAACACTGCAGTGGCACAACTTGAACTCACTGGTGTTAGCGTTTCCTAGCTTGGATAGTGCAGCAAATTGGTTAGGCAACCTTTCTCGCTACCACAATGGTCAATGATCTCAATCTCTGAAAATTTTGTTGGTGTAATGAGTATGCGATATTGTCTTTTTTTGTTTGTTTTTTTTACAATGTGTTAGCATGTGTCCTAATACAACTGAAAGGCGATGACTTCTTGTTAGACCTGGATTCAGAGATAGTGTTAAGCTTAGGTGACCTGACCTGGTCCATGTTGGCCCCTATACGACAATTGCTCAGGCATGTTGCATAGCTTCCTCTTGTGATGCCCATTCTCAACATATTTCCTCATAATCCTTGTGATGAATGTCAGCACAACTATGACCGAATCCCTCCCATTTGACCCCCTTAGTGCTCCCAAATGGACCGACCTCCTTGAAATTTATGGCAACAGGGCACAAAGCCGCAAGAGAAGCAGCATAGAGAGCATTCTTAGCAAAATTTGTATATTGGTAGAACGATATAAGTCTCACCCACCGCAAGCTTGTCATCTCCCAAAGGCAAGCTCTGGCTTACCTATATGAAATGCATCTGCCATTCTGCTCGGCTGACCATCTGTTGATCAGTTCTGCCAACTCTGCTGGCGTGATTTGATCCATATAGGTACCATCGATCTATTCCCGTTGAAAAATACTAAATTTTTATGAATTGTTTATTTGTTTAAGGTAAATAATTAGTTTAGAATGTAAAAGCTGGCAGATATTACTGTAGTATCCGCAAGTAAAATATATATTGGCATGTAAAGGCTGCCCCCAACCCCCATGGCACCCACTGGATCCACCCATGGCAAAAACTATATTATTTTATCATCAAATTAAATAATATCATTTTATTCATGAATACAAAATAATGTATTTTTGAATTGAATTTAATAGATTTGATTACATTAATTGTATTTAATGAATCACTAGTTCATATAGTTTTAACTGTGATTAAAATAACAATAATTGTTAAAAACTTATTTAATATTTTTTTAATGAATTGTTTGAAGGATATCTGGCTTCCGAACTCCGCCGCGATGTTCAACTTCAGTTTCTTAGCTCTTTATGGTCATTGTTAGGGGTGTTCATCGGTCCAAAACCGGACCGGAACCGGTTTGGACCGGAACCGGAATCCAGAAAAAGTAAGGACCGAAGACCGGACCGGATTTGGATCGGTCTGGACCAGACCGGACCGGAAAATTCCGGGTTTGGACCGGACCGGACCGGTTTGGACCGGAATCATAAAATATAATTAAATTTTAATAAAAATGTGAATTAAAAATAATTTTATTTATGTATTAAATAAGATATATTTAAGTATTTTAATAAAAATAAATTTTTTTATTAAAAAACTACCAAACCGGTCCATTCCGGTCCGGACCGGAATTTTCCGGATTTGGACCGGACCGGAACCGGAATCCCAAAAATGTATGGACCGAATCCTTCGGTCCGGTCCGGTTCGGTCCATTCCGGTCCGGTTCCGGGTCATTTTCCGGTCTGGACCGGATTTTGAAAACCCCTAGTTATTGTCAACATCGATTATTTTCTCAAGTGATCGCGAGCAACAATTTGGATTTCAGCTTCAACGTTCGCAGCAAGCTCTGCAGAGCCATTTAGAGCTTGACTTTAAAAGAGATTATCAAAGACCGTTAATTTAGGACAAAGATCTGGTGTTGTGCAGCGCTTTGTTGCGCGCACAAAATGACGTCGTTTCGTGCACTGTCATCCAAAATGACGTCGTTTATAGTATAAAATGACGTCGTTTATAGTATAAAATGACGTCGTTTTGTGCGCGCAGTAAAGCGCTGCGCAGCACCAGATCCGAGTTCGTTAATTTACTAGAGCGAACTGGCTCAGGTGTGGTTCTGTAAAATTCATAGCTGAATGTTGAATGTTGTACGAGAATTTGAATGGTCAGACCACTGGTCAAACCATATCTGATTGATGAATGATTTATTTTCATTTGGTAATTCAGTTTTTTAAGTATCTTAATATTTAATGATTTATTAATATAAAATTAAATTAAAATTATAATATTACAACATAAAAGTAAATTTTATAATCATGTTATACAAATATTATTTATTTATGAAGTGTGTGATATTCTGATTGAAGAAGCTAGCTGCGGTCGACATTGATGTGATTCTGATGGATGTACAATTCAGGCAGATTTGATTTCAGAAAGATATAAAAAAAATAAAGTAATAATTATAATAATTGTATAGATATCGCCTCTGAATGATTCAGATATTAAATTGGTAACAAATCATTTAGAAATATTCAATAAGAAAAAAAATAAATAACCGATTCATTGAATGCTTAATCATTTAGAAATATTCAATAAGAAAAAAAAAACAAAAACAAGTCCTTAGATTTTTTACTTATATATTAGATAGTGGTAGATCAATTTTTTCATTACGTTGTTTCCATTATGTGTCCTTTTTTATTTGCAATTTAATTAAAATTATTTGTAAATTTTTACTTATCATTTAAGAATCTCAATACATATTTAATAGATATTACAGTTGTTTTTAAAAGTTAAATTGAGCGGATAAAGATATATTAATACTAGTTGTTGAACAGATTTAATAAGTATATAATTAAGATATTTTGTAAAATTTCATATGAAATGTAAAACATGTTATATTATTACTGATGTATAATAATTTTTTTACGACTATGACGGTGAAGTAATTAATTTCTTATATTTTAAGATATGTGATAGTATTATGTGTGTATTTGAATTGATAAATAATAAGTAAAAATAGACAAATACATATTAATTAAGTGATAAATAAAAATATTAAATAAAATAATTCATTACATTTATTCAACTATTACTATTACTAATTATTAACCTCATTATAAAATCGGATATGCCAGTACGATAAAATCGGAGTAGTAAATTCTGTGAAAAATATTTATAAACAAAGAAAAAAAGATTTTGCTTAACGTCATACGTCAAATGGGGTCAACAGATTTAATTTTTGTAGTTGACCATCAAAACTCAAACAAGAAAATGAGATTTTAAAAAAATCAAATTTGAACCTACGTGGCATTATATTATTGGGTAGAGATGGAATATCTTCGTGTCAAGTCCTCAAAATTTATAACCGCAACCCTGAGCCACGTCAGCATCGCCATCAACGCAGTAAAACCCTATTTCTCTCTGCAACGCATCAATCGGTTCCTCTCGATCTCCTCCCCGACCGAATCTCGCTGACCTCCTACTTGACGTTGGAAAGGATTCAACCCGCGAAAAATTGGATCCATCGGCAGGTAGTTGATTCATGCCCGATTGGATTTTCTGCTGCTTTCTTTTTTTTCGTATTTTTTATTTGGAAATATCGATTACCAAAATGTGTACATTTTTCATCTGAATGAGCTTAGTAATCTTAATCTGACGGTTCGAGGTCTCCAGTTTGTGGTCAGGTACATTAGCGGTGAGCAGGTGTGTGTTGGGTTCAAACAATGGTGTCAGGAAAGCGAATCGGTGAATTAGCGCTAGCAGGTCGGTGCCTTTTTCTCGGACCGGTGGTGGAGTTGTGACAATCTTGTGTTCCTTTCTATTATTTGGTGTTTATGAGAGATAGCATCGCGGCTGTGATTTCGGGTTTTGTGGCGGTTTTTTTCTTAAAAGAAAGAATTAGCCTTTCGACCCCTTTTGGGTCAGTGTGAGGCTGGCAGCCTTCTCTTTCATCTTCTTCCTGATATCCTCATGTTAAGGCATCTGTATCTGTGATCCATTAGTGGAAGTTCTGAGGTTTATGTATTGTAGGAAAATGCTGTTGCAGTTCATTGTTATTGATATTCATCCATTGGTTATAACCATGTGCCTAAACATTTTGCTATCTTGTATGTATTCAAGCCTCTGGTTGCAAGTGGGTTCTTATTCCACTGTATCCACGGACATTATTTGATAACCATTTACATGTGGTTAAGTTGATGTTTATGTAACAGTCAATCGAATCTAATGAAACTGTTTGTTGATATCAGCCATATGCATCTCTATATAATATTATTTTTTAAAGGTGTCTAACAGGTGCATCTGAGTTATGATTCATGTCTGTATCAATTACTTTTGGTTGCAGGCATAACACTGGCACCACTGGTTGTGCCTGTTGATCCAAATGTAAATGTCATTTTAACTGCGTGTCTCACTGTATATGTGGGATGTCATCGCTCTGTTAAGGAAACACCACCATCTGTAAGCACTGCTAATGAATCTATTTCATATTATTCTTTATTATTGTACAGCTAAGGTAAATTGCAATAAAAATTTTCCAAATGTGATAATAATGCAGGAAACTATGTCAAATGAGCATGCCATGCGGTTTCCTCTTATTGGAAGTGCGATGCTGCTATCGTTATTCTTGCTATTCAAGTTTCTTTCAAAGGACTTGGTGAATTTTGTACTGACTGGTTACTTTTTCTTGCTTGGAATCATCGCACTCTCGTATGTTGATTTCGTTTATGTCAAAACAATATCTTTTCTTTTTATATGAGTTTGTCTGATGCCATCCTCATGCCTATTCCGCTATATACAGCGCAACACTGTTACCTTATATTGAAGGGTTCTTGCCAAAGCGCTGGAATGAGGAGGAAATTGTCTGGCGTTTTCCGTATTACAAATGTATATTTTGCCTATAGAACAGCTTATACTCTTTTGTGTTTTGTTGCATGCTTAATAGACTTATTATTTAGTTTTTTCATAGTCAGTGCACGTCTTGACAAACTGGTGTGTTATGACTTGAATGTTGTCTGCAACTATCCTTCTATATGCTGAGATACACATTGCTTATTTTTTATTCCTCATTTCACAGCTTTGGCGATAGAGTTTACAAGATCACAAGTGTTTGCTGGAATACCCGGTGTCTTCTTTTGTGCATGGTATGCTTCAAAGAAGCACTTTTTAGCCAACAATATCTTGGGTCTTGCCTTCAGTATTCAGGTTAGTACGGCCTTTTTTTATTTTATATTTATTTAATTTTTTATTTTTTGAAATTTGGATTAGAGGAAACAATTTGGTGAGACAGTATAGAGCTCTTAAGTGCTAATAAACTTACGATATTGTTGGCATTAGGCTTGCGGTTGGGTCGTTGATGGTTGTTAGATGTTAAACGAAAGGGGAGACTTTCTGAGTTAACTTATTTTTCTGTTATTGGTTCACAAGCACTGAATGGTAATTTACTTTATTTTCCATTGGTGAGCTTTTTGATTTATGGGTAAATTTTTTTGTCCATTTTTAAAGTTTGAGCAATGTTAAAGAATACTGCTTCTGTATATCACATGAATCATTGTTTGTACAGGGAATTGAAATGCTATCTCTTGGATCTTTCAAGACTGGTGCGATTCTACTGGTAAGACTTGTATTTCCCGCAAATACTTAGATATACATAATTGTTTTTATTTACATCTCAATTCCTTTCAGTAGTTGGATGGGCTTTTGAACTTCTGCACTTTGCTAATGTAGTCTCCAAATACAGTGGAACTGCTTTAATGATGAGAACATACTTTAAGGACTACCACAAATACATGACTTTATTTTGTTATGATTGTTTTTATTTTACGTTTATGGCACTTCATGTGCCATTTGAAGTTTGCCTCTTTTTGGCCTCGGTGCTAGCATGATATCAACTTTTAGGCACTTATGTTCACCCTTATCATTCCGGTTGCTGCTGATTCCAGGTTGGACTTTTCTTTTACGATATCTTTTGGGTCTTCTTTACTCCTGTGATGGTCACAGTTGCAAAATCTTTTGACGCTCCTATCAAGGTTAGTGCTTTATAGTCGAATGATATATTCCCCGGTTGAGCTAATGTTTAATCGTGTTGTGTTTGATGGATACCTAGGATATGCATTTTTACTATTTCTGTTATTTTGGTGCTTATCTGGGACACATTCTTAATTTTTTCTTGTTTCAATGTTGTGTTTGGTCTTCTTATTGCCATTGGCATTTGTACTTTTTCTGCAGCTCCTGTTTCGAACTTCAAATGCTGCTAGACCTTATTCCATGCTTGGGCTTGGAGACATCGTAATCCCTGGTAAGATAAACTAATCTAATATTTTTATCCTTACTAAAGTAACCAGCATGGCGGGCTAATATTATCCTTCTGTTTTTAGTTATTTCTTTGAATTTTTTTTATGGAATGTTTAGGCTGCTGTCCTGTATCACATAACTGATTGGTAAGGCCGATGTGAGACTAATCATTGCTAGCCATTCTCTGCGATTTGCAGGCATTTTTGTTGCCCTGGCATTGCGGTTTGATGTTTCGAGAGGGAAAGGCAGTAATTACTTCAAAAGTGCTTTCATTGGATACATTGTTGGTCTGGCTCTCACCATAGTTGTCATGAATTGGTTTAACGCTGCACAGGTGTTCTTCATCTATCCATTTTTTACAGCCAATATACTTTGTTTATTACAAAACATATTGGCTAACACTGTCAGGCTTTTCTTTCGCAGCCTGCTTTACTATATATTGTACCAGGTGTTATAGGATTCCTTGCCACACATTGCATATGGAATGGGGAAGTGAAACAGGTATATTCTCTCTCCTTTATAACTATTGTCTCTGATTTTTGTCATTAATCCTAACTTTTGAAACCAATCAATACCTGCAGCTTTTGGCATTCGATGAGTCTAAGTTAGCGGCTTCATCCAAAGAAGACACCAAAACCAAAACAGACAAAAAAGAGGAATAAGCGTGGCTGAAGTTATACAAACTCGGTAGAAACTGCATCAAGAACACAACAGTTTTCGTAGCCATAGATTGGCAGGCTGAACTTCTAGACACAGAAAGCTACACCTGAGACATACTACTTTTGGAACTAATAAAAAAAGGGTTCTCTTTTCCATTCATTTCTCATGATAAAGCTCTGCAATTCAGCTTCAAATTTATCGTTATTCTATCTGTTACCCGTGAGTGCTGTGGACAACTCTTCATCTACTACAGGTAGGTACAGAGTTTGGCAAGTTTCTGACGTTGAACAGACTACTTTTTATTAAGATAAGATTTGACACGCACTTGGTTCAATCATAACTGGCCCATGCTGCTTACAAATAAATTTACAAGTAAGCAGGGTTAGAGTGATGTAATGTATTGTAGGACATTTTAGTTTGGAACTTGCACCAGCAGCAATCGTTGTTAAGTAATTAAGTGGCCTACGTTCGTGACCTCTGCTGCCCACATCGCATCACACTATTCACTACAACTTGCTGGAGCGGAAAAGACAGGGGGACCATTCGCATATTTGTTGACTTGTGGCTAAAATAGCTTTCCACAAAGCAAAGTGCATCACATTACATGTTTTCATGTCACATACACTGACCTAACTAATCAAAATGGGCTAACCAAACAAAACTACAAAGCATCATTATTCATGTGGGCATCATGAAGCTTGAGCCGCCAATTCACTTTGTAAGCAAATATATCTCTCTCTTTCTTTTTTCTTAAGCCTTTTTCGATATAAAACTTCTCCACTGGCTTTCTTTCTGAAATTTCTCTGAAATGATATATTTTTTGCAAACTAAATGGCGGTATGATAGAATCCAACCGTGGTTTCTATGCCTAGTTAGAGCACATGTGAAGTTGTTGTTTAATTTTCTTCGACAAACGAATCATGGTTTCAAACTGCATGAAGTTGATATCCAACCGTGTTGTGAGATAGTTGTTGGCATTCTTTCAACCGCGGTTTTAAACCGGTTCTCATACACATGGGCGCTGACTGGATATATGACCTGCAACGACTGTTTGAAACTACAGTTACATTCTATCAGACCGCCGTTCAAACGGCAGTTGGCCAAAAAAAATTATTTCAGAAAACTATTTCAAATGGAGGCCAATAAGAAAAAATATTACAGAAAAAGGCAAAAAAAAATCTCCTGTTGCCAATTCTCTCCATCTCATTCTGTACTTACTTTTTACCACCAATTATATATACAGAGAACACATGATAATTTTTAGAGTTATCGCATGACCATTCGATCTGAAGACTTAGCTCACTTAGAGAATTTTACAGTAGAGTGGGAGACGTGTCACAATTTTTGGAAGGATGAAGTATAATGGTTCCACCAACTCTCATGTCATATGTCAAGGTTTAATTTATGATCCATTTTGAATATGTTATTTAAAAAAAATAAAGTTCAACTTGCTAATGTTCAACATGCTAAAGTTAAAGATGAACTTTAAGCTTCATTTCAAACTTCATTCCAATGTGTTAAAGTTTTGTTTGAACTTTTATCAAAGTACAAAATGAACTTTAGAAAAGTTCAGGGAACTTTAAGTAATAAACTTTTAATTTTAAAAAAAACACACAAATTGGATTTTAAATGAAACTTTATGATTATGAAATTTGATTTTTTAAAAAATATCACTATAATTATATATATATTGATTTAAGAATTAAAAATAATAATTAATGAGTTTGAACAAGGAGAAAATGTGCAGTTAGAAATAAGAGTGAGTGAAACATATGATAACGATTGAGTGACTTTTAATGTGGGTAGTGGAACACATGACATCTTCTGAATGACTGTGTTGGGTATAACTCATATTTCGATAAAGGAATGAAGTCGGAATGAAGTAGAGAGAGAGAGAAAACGGGAGCGATATAAGACTGAATGTCAGTGGATCATGATAGAAAAACTAGTAGTTGTGGATAAAATTTAAATGCACTAGGGATTTCGAGAGCTAAGTCTGGTAGTATTGTACAGAGGTGATTTAGTAAATCTGTACATAGGGTAACTACTATATATATCATGTATGTGTAATCTAATTATGATGACACTCTCAATTAGAAACAACTACTCATTGCTTTCGAGAACGTAGGCACACTAGCGAATCTTGCTAAATCTTGTGTGCTCTTTAGTGATTTTTTCGTATTAATTAGCCGAAATTCTCAACAAGAGGTATCAAAGCAAACTTGAGATGACTATGTCGAGTGCTAAATTCGAAATGGTCAAGTTCAATGGTCACGGTAATTTCGGATTATGGTAAAAAAATGAAGGATCTATTAGCGCAACAAGAGATTTTGAAGGTTCTAAAATCTGTGAAGCATGAATCAGTGAAGGATAAGGATTAGAAAGATCTGCAACAGTAAGCAGTATGAACCATACATCTGTGTTTGCTGGAGGAGATCATGTACATGAGGGTGAGTCTGTCGTCTCCAGGAGAAATCTGGAAGAAGTTGGAACTACAGTTTATGTCGAAATCACTTATGAGTAATTTTATATTGTATTTGAAGCAGACGCTGTATGGGTTGAAGATGCATGAAGGGAATGATTTAGCTCAACACGTAAATATTTTCAATCAAACAATCACAGATTTAGCATAGCTTAAGGTGAAGATTGAAGATGAATACAAAGATCTCACTGTGTTCGTGTCTTCTTTATACGAATATATGGTGACTATTCTTACATACATGAAAGTAACTATCAAAGTTGAGGAGATTACTGCAGCATTGTCGGCTAAACACAATGAAAATAGAATGCATGAGAGAATTCTTCACAAGCTGACAGTTATACATCAAGAGTAGTCAATATCGTGAATGAAAGTTTGAAAATGATGGTTCTCGAAAATGAAATTCCAAATCAAAATCAAAGAGAAAGAAGATGAATTATTGTTATAAGTGCAATGAGCCAAGACATACGAAGAGATATTATCAAACTTGAAAAAAGAAGACTGATGGAAAGAATGGCAACTCATCAAGTTGTGTAGTGTTAAGATTTATAAGCTCAAATTTTGAGTCACATGATGATATTTAAAGTTGTGACATTTGCGTCTTGATCATCTTGGTGAGCATGATATGATTTAATTGCGTAGGGTTATAAGCTGCAAGCTCGAATTTTATAAGTTTTATGTTCTTGAGAAGCAAACTAAAATCAGTTTTAAGATTGGAAAACACACATGACTAGGTTCTTGATTATGTGCATTTTGATATATGGAGCTCTGTCAAATAAGTATCATTCAGTTGATATGTGTATTATGTTAGTTTTACTAACGTTTTTTCAAGAAAATGTTGGGTGTATTTCTTGAAGTAGAATTATAAAAATTTTGACCAGTTCCAATTGTGGAAAGGTGAGATGGAGAACTAGAAGGATAGAAAGATCAAGTGCTTGATGTCAGATTCAAGGCGAGATGTAGGGGAGAGCATCGGTCGGTTAACCGTACCAAATTACTTGAATTCTAAAGTCTTGACCAATAACCGAACCAAAATATATGGTTAATCGATAATTCGATTAATTAAGTTATCGGTTAAATATTTAATTAACCGAATTAACCGAACAAAATAATACATTTATATGTAAAAAATTATTTTTTATTTAATAAATTTATTTTTTGGTTAATTCAGTTAACCGAATTAAGTGAACTCAAAAATTTCTCTTCCATTAACCGAACCGAATTAACTAAATTTTTTTCAATTTTTGATCAAATTAGCCGATTCACCGAACCGAATTAATTCAGTTAAGCTATATTGGTTCAATGAATCGATTTTCACCGAACAATACTCTCCCCTAGCGAGATGCTTGAGATTGAATACGGGATTTCCTAAAAATTTTGGGGCAAAGGCTATGAATATGACGTACTACGTCATCAATAGATCACCATGAGTATCAATGAAAAAAAAAACGTTGCATAAGAGGTTTGGACAAGTTATGCAGCTAATTTTGATCACTTAGGGATTTTTCGGTTGTCTGCTTTTATGCATGCACATGGTGATGAGAGATCAAATTTTGAAGCAAAATTTAAGAAGTTCTAGGATATAAGAAGATTGTCAAAAGATACAAGTTTTGGGATCCAATTGTAACCAAGATGGTAATCAGTAGAGGTACAGTCTTTAATGAGCAACAGTCTATGTAGCGGCAGAATCAAGAGAAAGTCTAGAAGAATTTAGAACAAAGCCCTCCATCAATAAATACAGTTGAAAGTTCTACTTTAATACTTGACACCTGTAGTACAGATAGTTTGCAAAGCTACAACCTAGTTAGAGATAGAAGAAAACGCTCCAATGTAAAGCCTCCAAGTAGAATGAGTTTTGAAGACATAATCTCCTTTTCACCTCACATAAGTAGTCATGGTCCGGTTACCTTTCAGAGAACTGCCACTAGCAATTAGAAAGATAAATGCATGACTGCAATGGTATAGGAGATGGAGTATTTGACCAAGCAGTTACTACAAACAAGTTCAAGCACTTTTAGACTTATTGAATGTTTGCATCTGCTAGATGAGTTGAATCCCAATCGACTTTGAGGTGAGAGATACCCAAATTTTATTTTTTAAGGGGCAGAATATTCGTCAAGGGAGAGATTTATCAGGTATAACTCATATACTGATAAAGGATTGATGTCAGAGTAGAGATGAGAGAGAGCGACATATGACTGAATATCGATGGATCGTGACAACAAGACTAGTAGCTATGGGTAAGATTAAGTTGACTTGGGGTTGCGGGGGCGAAGCCCCGTGGTACGGTACCTGAGTAATTTAGTAAATTTGTACTTAGGGTTCCTACTAAATATTTCATGTATCTGCAACCTAATTGTGACGACACTCTCAATTAGAAACAGATGCTTATTGCTTCCGAGGATGTAGATACACTGTCGAACCTCATTAAATTATGTCTACTCTTTACTTTTTATATATATATATTAATTAGCCGATCAACAAATTGCAACATTTACCCCAAACTACCTTTATGTGGATCGAACACATGACGAGTTGTGATTAACTGTATTGGAGATTTTGTTATTCTTCCATCCAAATAAAATTCTAATTTGAACATATATATAGGAATTTGGAAACGAGATCTTCTAATGCAATCCCATAGTATAGAAGAGGGTGCTTCTGCTAAAAACAACATACTTTATTTATGAGTAAAATAGCACCATTAGTTTGATTGTAAAATTTTATATTTTTTGAGGCAGCATTAAAATAGATACGCAACATGATATGGATGTTGATACACAATTTTTCAAAAATTAAGTATTGAACAAAGACTCATTAGGAATATGACATATTAATAATAAGTATTTTTTTTTAATTCCACTACAAAACCTCATTTTTCAGAGCCAAGTAAATATTCAAATGTGATTGTTGTTAAATAATAAGGGTAAACTATAAAAACATATTCCGAATTATCACACATTTTCAAATTCAATATCAAACTTTTTAATTATTCAATCTCAGTATAGAATTTTTTAAATTTTAAATTTCAATACTATATACTTAATAGAAAAAAGCAATTAACATGAATGAAAAAATTTATATAGAAAACATATTGTGTATCTGACATGTTTGTTGGGTTAATCTCAGGCCCGTAACAGACCCGTCACTTAAGCCCACGATCGGTGGGAGTTTTCTCCAACAAATAGGATTTCGGTCCCCGGTTGCTCAGTACCTGCAATTAGAAAACAACAGACCTTACTTTAGGAAGAAAGAAAAAGAAACGTCAATTCCAATTCCGATTATCAGGCGGTGCTGAAGCAATTAGAAAGTCGTCGCCATCTAAGAAGTTGGGTCAAGACCACATCCTCGTCATCTGCAACAATCTGAAGAAACGAAGCAGACGATGTCTTCCTCATTTAACACTGGTCAGTTTTTGATTCCGCACTCAGTTAAATGTTGATGTTGTTAGACTAAGTTAACGATATAATGTTTTCCTAAATCTAATGTATACTCAGATCTAACAATGTTAATGCAAATTTCAAAATTTTAGCTAAGAGTTTGACTCTCTAACTAATTCTTTCATTTCATGTTAATTGCTTATTTCTATTAAGTATATAGTACTGAAGTTGAATAATTTATATGTTCGGCAATGAAATTGAATAATTAAAAAATTCGGTACTGAATTTAAAAATGTGTGATAGTTCAAAATATATATTTATAGTTTACACTAATAATAATGCAAAAAAAAATGAAATACTTATGTAAGAGTGAAAATTAAATACGGTAAATGGATGTTTTACTATTAAATGATTAAGTAAGGATATTTTGGTTAGTTTCATAAAAATGCAAATATCCTCACAATTTTAGTGTAAAGTTTTGACGTTTGGAAAACGCGAAACCAATGTCAAAACTGTAGTAGAACGAGATTCCGGTTTCATATCCGTTTCAGATTGGTGCACGAATATCGGGGCATTGGTTTTGAATCCACAACTTAGTATGGAAATTTTGCAGCTTGGGTGGTGTAAAGAAATTACTTACTACCTCTGTCTTCTTTTATATGTCACTTAATCGAATTTTTTTGTCCACTTTTATCTGTCACTTAGCAATTTTTAATGCGTATTTAATATCAACAACTATCTTAAAATGTCAAATATTAATCACTTTATTATCATAATCAATAAAGAATACATTCTTCACCAATAATCATCTACCAATTTTACTTTTTGCACGAACTTTTTCAAAAAATTATTAACCACCTACCTATTAAATTTGTTCAACCGCTAGCATTAACTTCACCTTAATCTACTCAAATTAACCTTAAACGACATGTATTAGAGGACGGATGAAGTATTTCTCTTGACAATGAAATGAAAAACGTGTGCAGGTTGATAAACAAATCTTTTAAAAACTTGAGAGAAGCACCGAAGAAATTTCACAATGACCATCTATGTATCAAAACTACAATATATTGAAAGTATATATTCGAATCTCATTTATCTCAGGTGTTGTCTAATAATTTTAAAAGTTTAATTCGAACTTTAATTTTAATTTTTTTTTATGATAGAATGTTAGCGTTGTAAATTACATTTAATAATTAAAAAAAGAAAAAAATCTAAAATGGACCCTGAACTACCACCGCTTATCCAATTGCGGTCAGAACTACAACGATTTTCCAAAAAGGGTGCAATGAAAAAAATTGGAATGATTTTTTGAAATAAAATTCGCCATTACATTTTAAAACTAATATTATTATAAGATTTATATTTGTGTGTAAAAATTACGTCATTTGGTTATCAAAAGACGTCGTTTTCTTTATTTGCGCAAAACAATATAATTTATTTTGATAACCAAACGACATAATTTTGTCACACAAATCTAAATCTTATAATAATATTAATTTAAGAATGTGATGATAAAATTTATTTTAAAATTAATTCATTTTTTTCATCGCATTTTTTTTAAAATTTTGATAATTCTGACCGTAATTAAATAAGTAATAATAGTACACTATCCCATTTAAGTTTTATCCCTAAACAAAAATACCAACTAACGTCAGATTTCTGCCTTTTATATTCTCTGGCTGACGCTGTCGCTGGAGCTGTAAGTCTACAAGTAATTGCCTGTCGAAAGGTGGTGGATTCATGCAGCTAACTTTAAAATCAAAATGTAAATCTCTTTTTCTATGAATTTATTCATTTATTTATTTTAACTTTTCGTTTTTTGAATTAATGAAAGCTATCGATTAGCA
>NQLW01000607.1:2381-34478 GCA_002312845.1 Kalanchoe fedtschenkoi
GTTGCTGGTTTTACAGGCCAACTAAAAGGTTGGTGGAATAACTATTTAACTCCTTCAAATAGAGAAGAAATTCTTACAACTGTAAAACAGGAAAACAATCAACTGATAGAAAATGCGGTTTATACACTAATGGTAACAATCCTTGAACACTTTACCGGAAGAATTTCCGATAATAGTGAAACTCTAAGAACTTTATTGCAAAATTATAGGTGTTTCAATGAAAAATATTAAATCATAAATTAAGCAAACTGTAATGCAATTAAACTAACTAACTTATACCATATGAATTATTATTGTTTCACTTTTTATCCAAAATTTTAATAAATAAATGTTCTAATCGCTACCATGAAAATTCCAATGTGGGTTTGAGCCTACTAAAATTTATTTGCGAAAGTTAATTTAGGGTTTACAGCCTCACGAGTCGCTCCGGTGGGAAGAGGAAAAAGTCTGCGAAGGGCGGCTGCCGGAAGACACTTCGCCTGGATTAGAAGTCGAAGATATCTGTGAGGGTCGCCCTCTTCGTCTGAATTTGGGGGCTTGGGGCCCTGTGCAATCGATCCGGTTGCACAGCCTAATAGCCGGCCTTGTTGATTGGTATTTTGATTGATTGGATTTTCTCAAAAAGTTTGAAGTTGTGACGAACCCTAGATTTGAATTGTACAGGAGGGTGGTGTTATTCCATCTCCTTTTATAATCTCTTTTCTTTTCATGTCAGGCCTTTCCTATATTCATGCTTCCGAAATAGCCCTATTCCCCTGTTCTTGCCATTAGCAGTTTGTATTGTTTCTCTACTGCTCTGGTAGATATTGTTCTGCCAAAATTCGTATGATTATGTTGAGAATTATTAGCCTTAAGAGATAAGAGAGATTGATTGGGGTTTTTTTTTCAAGTATTTGAAACTTAGGAATTTTGTTCAGTTAGGATTCAGTATGTGTGCTTTAAGTGTTTAATTATTTTTGAATTCTGTGAAAATTCTGAACTTGGTGATAAACCTTATATTCGATTTGTGTAGGGATTCAAGATGCCGGCCACAGCGGGTAGAGTTCGCATGCCAGAAGAGACGGCGATGCGATTGATGGTGATGGATATCGGAGGGGGAGAAAGCATGGGTACTGCGCCTGCCGACAGCAGTGATGTCATCGCAGAAGAAGTGAGACGGTTGAGGCTGTCGACGGCGATGAAGATGGGAAAGTATCAGTTTCGGGAATGGGCTGCTGCGACTGCTTCAATGGAAGAGTCGACAATGGAGATGGACTCGACACCCTGCTTCCATTAAATCCGGGTCCAAATTTTCTTCTGTGGCTTTGACTAGTTTGAATAGGAAGAAAAGTGTAGTATGTAAGTTGACTGGAATGGAACATCTTTCTATTGTCATTCCATATTGATCCATTCTTCTAATTACTTCAAAGCCAAGTAATCAAATTTAGATTCAACATGCTATTTTTTAACCCTAAGTGGCTCCCCATAATCAAAACCCGATAACTCTGCTTGCCTTGCCACAAAGTTTCCACCAGTCTGATCAACTGAGCATTTCTTCCAGTGTTCCTGATTATCGGCTTGACGCAGAGGCAGCGGCGCCGGCGCCTTCTTCAAAATGGGATGAGCTCTGCTTACCCGCGTCTGACTTGGTCCTCAGTTTCTCATCAATGAGTTCCAGCAACTCCAGTAAACCAACGCGCGTCACTGCAGAAGTTTTGACATGTGGGGTGGTCTCGGGGCGAGGATGCGGGCCTCCGGCATTCGCATCCCACACGTTGGAGAGCGTGGTCCCTGGATCAGTATGTTGAATTCAATCCATCTAGCACCAAGAGGTTGATAATATGATCACAATATAGGACATGGAAAAAACTCCATCAAATGACTGTTTTCTTTGATAAGATAAAACATCCTTTAATTTCCTAATAACAACATCATAACATTGTCAGCGGTAACAGTAGCCAACTTGTTGGTCAAATTCCAATCATTTAAATAATAGTGCAATGCTTCACAAATAGCAACTCCATTATGAGGGGGAGATATGTGACAGAAACTCAAAACTCGCTTATGAAGTTTCCATTCACATGCAAAATGGCAATTGATGATCATGCATTCAATCTTTTGGCCGGATCGACAAATATTAGTGGTGATTGATACCCTTTTTCACAGAATTTAATAAGGCTATAAGCCTTTTCTTCTCATTATTGTAAGAAGTTATGTAATCATTTTTCAATGTGGTTTGGGATACCTTTCTGGATTCAGGATAAGACTCCTTCATCAACATATTAAATACCACATATTCAGCAAATTTGAAAGGAAGCCCATGAATCATCACCATATGTGACATAAGTTCTCTAATTCGAAAATGATCATACTTTCAAGGCTGCAAATTATTGGCAGTGCCAGATGACACTTGTAAGATCAACTGTGGTTTTCTGAATACAACAAAGGATCGCCTAGGATAAGTCTGTAGATGCCTCTATATTGGGTTGTAGTTCCTGACTTGCTTACTTTAAATGTAAGTTTACAATGCTTCACTTTGTGCCCATCAAAAGCATCACTGATGACCTTCTTTCATATCCTAAATTTTCAACGACATATTCTTGATCACAAATCTAAGCATCTGTCTCATTTGCTCTAGCTGCCATATTTCGATTTGATGGAGATTCAGCACTATACTCTCCCAATTCAAGAAGTGGAGATGAGTCTCTAGGATTTGCAATATTATCTCCATAAACTAAGTCATCTTTTATCTCTAAAAAATACAAAAAAGTAGAAAATTACATATCAAATAAAGAAAATATAAATAAAATAACAAGATGGGTGAAGAAGATCAAAATGACAGCAAGCAAAATTAGGTTTAGCAAAATTAGGTTTAATTTCAATTTCAATGTTTAGTTTCAATTATAAAAATAAGCATTTGAATCACATATTGGATATTAAACTGAGTTTCTATGTTATACTCAATCAAAAGTTAGTAAAATCAAAATTAAGTTTTGCAAACCTGTGAAAATTAGCAGTAGAACCTAAGTTTCTATGTTGGACGTGAATTGGATGAGTCCCAAATAGAATGAGCTGGAAATGTTTAGCCAAAATTTGGTTTCGTTTGGCTGGCGCTAGATGACTACCGCTTCGTCAGGGGCGTAGTCGATGGACGACTACTGCCTTGTCAAAGGCGTGCTGCTGGACGAGCCGTGACATTGGCTCCTGTTGATGAAAAGAAAGCCGAGCTTCGTTTGGCTGTGTTGGAGTTCTGGTTGTTCCGGCTGTGTTTCGTGAAGAAAAGTGAGGAGAACGAATGGAATAGAAAAATAGAAAGTCCTAATTCCAATGGACAAAGCGACCATATTTCAGGCTTGTGTATTTGTATTATTTTTTTTGAGAAAAAATAAAATAAATACAAAGCACCATTGTAAAATAAGTATTAAATAAGTATCTCACCTATTAAATAAGTAAAATAGGTATCAAACGAGTACTAAATGAGTAGTAAGTCCTAAACGAGAAAAATTCGAGAGTAATAAAACAAGTAATATTCGAGTATTAAACGAGCTTTTAATGATCATGTTCACAAACAAAAATGAATCGAGTACTATCTTGCTCAAGCTCCGCTTGTTTATTAAACGAGGCTAAAAAATTTGTTCATACTTGGCTTGTTTATAATAGAGGGAGCTTTGATCGAGTGTTGACTGAGTACGTCCGTGAGCCGCTCGCGAATGTATCGGCTCGTTTGCACCCATATTGACGAGAATGGATTTCGAGGTGGGTACTGTGTCATTACTGTTAGCGGATAAACAATACTTTTATAGATAAATGGAAAACAAATCTAAAAGAGACTCCAAACTATCACAACTCTTTCAGTTACGGTCTGAACTACGCAAATTATCAAAAAAGGACGTAAGATTTAACAGATTTATAAAATAAAATTTATAGTTGCAATCAAACTAATATTATTATATGTATTAGACTTGTGCGTGAAAATGACATCATTTTGTCTTCAAATTAAATTATATTATTTCATGCACATATATAAAATAATGTCTTAATTCAATCAATCATAATACATAACAAATTTAATAAGATCAATCATATTTAATGAATCAAATTAATTGATCTTAACCAACATCTTTAATTAGTCTTATTTTTTTCATCATACCATTTTTTCTATTTCAGATAGCTGAAATCTTAATTGAAAATTATTTAATAATTATTTTAATATATTTTCCTTGATAAATTTATACAAAATAACACTCACTTGCACGAGCACCCGCCCTCACATAAGCCCATTCTGGATTTTGTCTTGAAAAATACGACAAATCAAATTGTACCTTTTGCATTTACAAAGTAATTTTTAAGTATTATTTAAAACTCAAAGCTCAGCATTCAACTATGAAACTATTCAAAATTTAAAAAAATTGTCCATAAATAAAAAAACAGTAACGTTCAGTCCTGAAATAAAACATAAAAATATTAATCCAGAAATTAAAATCAATGTCTGAATTTAGTGAAATATAAAAATACATAAAATACATTAAGTAAAAAGCAAAAAAAAAAAACAATAATTGTAATGATTAATAAAAAATATAAAGTACAAATTTAATAATGATATAAAAATACATATTAAAGGATCTAAGTATTACTTACAAAAACATAACCCGTAAGATTTTCAAAATTCGGATCCTATGGGTTAGTGAATGCAAAACGAATAAATAGTTTGAGATACAATTCTTAAATCTAAAAAGACATGTGACATATTATCATCAAGTATGTGTCTGCGATTCTATTCTACCGTTAAACGTAACAACCGAAAATTAAGGAAGATGGAAATTATTAAATAAAAAAACATGTTTAACAACAGATGGCCATCAGATTTCTAAAAGTCGAGCAGTCATAAACCGACTAGTGTTCCTTAATTTCCCAGAAATCCTAATGCCATAAGAATTACTCCATTCGGACAGCATTATAAATACACACGACCACTCACCATCAAACCTCAAAACTTCACAACTGATTCACTCACACTCTCAAAGATTTCTCAAGCATTCATCATGGCGTCACCCTGGGCTTACCATTGCCGTTTAGATGTCTACAGGAGCCCGGTGCCTGATTGGCACATGGAGGAGCGTGATGACGAGTTCTTGTACGCCGGCGTCCAGTTGCGTTTCTGGAAGCTGAAGGACTCCTCCGCCGCGAGCCTCATGGCGGCCGGCAGCAGGTACTGTGACATCTGCCTGGAGGCGGTGGTGACGGAGGAAGAGGAGCCGGTATGGAAGATAGCGTCCTGCCTTCGGGGGCTTGGGGTGCCGGAGTCGTGCCACGTGCGGGTGATCGCGGAGGTGTTGCAGTATGTGGAGTCGGAGGTGATCATGGGGGACTGTGACTGCTACCCGGATACGACTGTCGCGGTGGATATCGTGGAGGCGTCGTTTGGGGCAAGAGACGGTGCTGTTCTTGAGGCGCTGAGGCGGTCAACGGAAGAGAAGCGGTCGTTGACCGAATGTGACATTGAAGAGACGGCGATGCGATTGATGGTGATGGATATCGGAGGGGGAGAAAGCATGGGTGCTGCGCCTGCCGACAGCAGTGATGTCATCGCAGAAGAAGTGAGATGGTTGAGGCTGTCGACGGCGATGAAGATGGGAAAGTATCAGTTTCGGGAATGGGCTGCTGCGACTGCTTCAATGGAAGAGTCGACAATGGAGATGGACTCGACACCCTGCTTCCATTAAATCCGGCTCCAAAATTTTCTTCTAGGGCTTTATGTCACATAAAGGCTTACTATTAGACAAAACTATGTGGATGGAATTGTTATTTTATAATTTAGTGATATATAGGCTTATAGAAGAAACAGTAAAAGGTAATCAAGAAAAAAGCACTAAATTCTTACTTTCGATTTCTCTTCTCTTCCGATCGTCTTCGTTATCTGCTACTCTTATTCTTCAACTTCTCTTCCCAAGTCTTCTCCATCCCTAAACTTCCAATTTCTACCCTATCTCACAACCTGTCTTGCAACATTGGTGCTCTTTTCATCGAGAGTGAACTATGGATCCCAATCTTCTACGCAAGCTTGAGGAACTCATTCGCAGTTTTCAGTTAGAAAATAGACTTGAGATGGAGTGAATCCAAAAAGAAAGTAGACTTGAGATGGAAAAAATAAAACCCATGTTTCAACCTCCAACTCCAACGTCGTCTGCCGCCCTCGCTGATTGTGCCACTAATGAAACGGGAATTAGGCTAGATAAGCCTCCTCTCTTACCACTCGACCCTAAGCACAATGATCATTTCGATAGCGGGCCTCTACAAGTAGGAGTGTAAATATGAGTTGAAAATTAAATTTGGGTTGAGTTTTTCATAACAAATTCATTTATAATAAAACGAGTAAAGGCACCCGTCGTTCCGACGGTTCCATTTAAAAGAATTAAAAATCGAACTAAATTATTAGTCATCCCTTTTTAAAATATGAAACTGTAAACCGAATGATCAAAGGCATCCGTCGTCCCGACGGTTCGGTTCGAAAAAAATTAAAAAATTAAACCAAATTATTACTCATCCTTTTTTAAAATATAAAACGGTAAACTGAATGATTTTTTAAAATTTAAAACTGAACCAAATCGAACCAAATCAGACCGGATCGGACCGACCGGTTCGGAAGCGTCGCGACAGAAATCCTATTCTGTTATATATATAGATAATCCAACCCAAACCCAACCCAAATTCAAAATAACCCAACCCAACCCAAACTCAAAATTGTTAATTTGGGTTGAATTTGGGTCATTCCATTTATTTTAATTAATAAATAAATATAAAATATTTAAAAAGTAAAAATATTTTTAATTTTTAATTTTTTTAAAAAATTTAAATTTTTTAATTTTTTTTAAAATTTTTAGTTTTTAATTTTTTAATTTTATATTTATATTTATATTTTTTTATATATTTATAATTCGGGTTGTGTTTTACAATTTGGGTCAATCCGAATTCAATTTATCGAACCCAATGACCAACCCAACCCTAAAAGTACAATCCAAAACCCAGCCCAAATAAAATAATTTAACCCGCATTCAGTTTAATTGAATTTATTTAGATTGGGTTTCGGGTCAACCCGAAACCTTACACCCCTAGCTACAAGCATATCGCTCAGTAAGCAAATTATTTACTGGTGAGTTAATGAAGGTAAAGAGGCCAACTGACTTCAGGAAGTAAGATATTGAGATAGCTGCTAAAGGGAACATCACTAAAGAAGATGTGATAGTTGAGAAGAAATGTGTTCTCAAATATTTCACTCCTGTGCTGGTTATTGATGAGGTATTACAATGCTCGAACTTGGCTCGAACTCGCCTCGAACTTGACGAGCTTTATTAGTAATGCTCGAACTTGGCTCGCTAATTTTTTCTTAAACTCAAGCTCGGCTCGCAAACTACTCAAACTTGAGTCATATTTCGAACTACTCGAACTCGGCTCGGATCTGCTACTTGAGCTCAGCTCGAAAACTACTTGAATTTGAAATATAATTACACTACTCGAACTTGGCTCGAAAACTACTCGAATTCGGCTCCACAAGTTAATCAAGCTCATAAAAATACAAAAATACAAACAAGAGTGGGGTGCAAGCGTGCAACTGTGATCAAAACATACCATCTCTAATTTTTTATTTCCAATAGACAAAAGATATAAATCTAATACACGATCCAAATCCGGAGGTCTCCAACAAAATATAAAATTTAAGTCTTTTGATTCCCTTCATTCCTTCAAGCTTCAACAAAACTTTCATCAGCACATCCAGCTGTTTTTCCAATTAAAAGATGACAAATATGAGCACAATGAATGACATAAAATTTCCATACAAAAACATTTGATGGTGAAATTGTAAGTATAAAAATTTTTGAGAAAAGAGCTATAAATCTACTCTAAGTCCAACCATATTTTGAAATCTCTTAGTTATTTATGCGTGAATAAGTTGAACTTCTATTATTACACTAATGCATTTACTTAACAACTCTTATGATGACTTTCCGGTCCTAATATGAAATTTTAGATTCAACAAACACATTTACTCATATGTACATTTCCATGTAAAATAAGAAACAACAACATTTTACAAAATAAAAAGAAACAAGTACCTTCCTCATCAGTTTGAAAAATTTAATTAAAAGAGTATTCAAGAAATATACTAATATTTTTTAAAGAAGGATAATCAATAAAATTAATTATCCCTTGTTTCTTTTTAATATTATAGAAGTTTCTCAACCAATCCTCACAGCACAACAACATTTGTACTGTATCAACTCCAAGAGAAGCTTTTTGGGGATCAATGACATGCCTATCAGCACTGGATCCTAATCCCACTTGCACGAACACCCGCCCTCACATAATGGATTTTGTCTTGAAAAATAGGACAAATCAAATTGTACCTTTTGCATTTACAAAATAACTCTTAAGTATTATTTTAAACTCAAAGCTCAGCATTCAACTATTAAACTGTTCAAAATTTAAAAAAAAATGTCCATAAATAAAAAAACAGTAACGTTCAGTAGTCCTGAAATAAAACATAAAAAAAATCCAGAAATTAAAATCAATGTCTAAATTTAGTGAAATATAAAAATACATAAAACACATTAAGTAAAAAGCAAAAAAAAAACAATAATTTTAATGATTAATAAAAAATATAAAGTACAAATTTAATAATCAGATAAAAAATACATATTTAAGGATCTAAGTATTACTTACAAAAACATAAACCCGTAAAATTTTCAAAATTCCAATCCTATGGGTTAGTGAATGCAAAACGAATAAATAGTTTGAGATAAAAATCTTAAATCTAAAAAGACACGTGACATATTATCATCAAGTATGTGTATGGAATTCTATTCTATCGTTAACGTAACAACCGAAAATTAAGAAAGATGGAAATTATTAAATTAATAAAACATGTTTAACAACAGACAGCCATCGGATTTCTAAAAGTCAGAGCAATCCTAAACCGACTAGTGTTTCTTAATTTCCCCGAAATCCTAATGCCATAAAAATTACCAGGGCCGTCTTGGTGAAATTTGAGTCCTAGTGCAAAAAGATATTTGTGACCTATTTTTATTAGTTTGAAAAATAATAATATATATATCTACTATAGATATGAAATTTGAATATTAATTTTATTTGTAATTTTTTATATTTGATTATTATTTATATAAAAATCTACAAAGATGATTTAAATGGAAATAAATATTAATTGAATGATTACCAATGAAGATACTTAAGGTACTTATACTATTTTCAAAAGAAAATGGATTGTTGAGATGTATTGCATGCAACGTCTAATAATTATGACTCCAAAATTTTCTTGGCATGTTACTAAAATATTCCCTTTAAGTTAAACTCTACATAGGATTCTAGAAAGTTCCATACTTTTTTCTTATTTTCACTTCTCCTTGACTATTTCTTCTGGTCTTCTTTTATACTTTTCTTAGGCTAGCTTTATGGACTGATTCACTGTAATCTAATAAGACATTGATATTCAACACTCCCTCTTAACGCTAAATTTTGATATTTTTTTCTCGGTGGTCTCTTGATGTTAAAGTCGTGCTCTATCATGTATTCCCGCTTCGATCAGTCTTCCTTGAACTTTTGATCATATTGAACAACTTTGTTTCATCTTTGAATGATTCTCAGTGCTTGTGAACCTTCTTAATTATTCTCTAATGTTTCACACTGCGCTTGACTTCATCGAAGTCTTATTCTAAACTGAGTCGACTCATCTAAAAGAGTAATTTATTATTTGTAAGAAGGGTTAACATTCAAAACATAAAATCAAATTATCCACCTTGCTATAGTACTCTAAACTACATAGTTTTATATTTCAATAACCAATCCTATTGCCAAATGTTAATAATTTATTTATTGTCACACGATATTATTAATGAAGATATTAATTATTTCACTTTTGGTCATTTAATTTTTCTCAGGTTAATTGCTTATATTAGACTCTATTGCTGCCCACTAACTCAAAATAGTAGCTTTGTTAAGATTGGAATTACTTAACCAGAAATTATCATGATCCGAAGATAAACATATCACAACAAATGTCACGGGTTTTTAATGCATTTCTATTTCACCATTTAATTTCTTGCAGCTACAACAACTACACTTTTCAGTATTCTAGTCGAAATAGAGAGCTCGTAGGATTGGCGATCTTCCTTATCTTCAACACATTTCAAGTTTTTCTTGAGCAATTTTTGGCCGTGGCCAGCTCGTCTCATATTGCCTCCCCTCACTCTCCCTAAATCTGATACCAATAGCCATCTAGCATCAATTGAATTCCTAATTTAACATTATGTGTAGGAGATGGCTTCATTTTGATGTTCAATTTTACTTTTTTAAAACCATTATGGTGGCAGCGGTTGAGGTTGAGGTAGTAGATAGGTCTATTTTTTTAACTATTTCAGCCTCATCCATTACTATGTTTGCCAAGAAACAGAGTATAATCAATCGACAATCCTATGTTGAGAGAAAAGTTTACTTCTAGAAGTGTATCGCAATACAATGCTTACCCCTTATGTTTGGTTTAAGACTAGAAACAAAAAAAAAAAAGAGATCTTTCTACATTATAATTTTTTTGTTGGTTAGAGATAAAACACTATAAAGAAATTTATAAAATTTAATTTAATTTTCTCCTAACTTTTTATGTATTTTCTCCTCCTAAATTTCCTCTAAATCATACCATAGAATTATGTTCACTTTTTTATTTAATTTTAATCTATCAAATTTTCAATGAAAAATATTAAATCATAAATTAAGCAAATAGTAATGCAATTAAACTAATAAGAGGAACCAATTTCATTGAATAATGAACAAGTTTGTATTAAATTGCTTTCTCAGAATGATATTCTGCGACACACTTCTTTATATAAATTTATCCATATTGGTCGGGTACAAATTGCTTTCAAACCTTTAACATTAGAAGGTTTACCTGAAAGTTTTATAGCATGCTTAAGAGATGCTAGAAATTTAAATTATAAACAATCATTAATGGGTGTAATACAATCCAGTCTGGCGCATGGACCAGTATATTTTAATATTTATCCTAATTTAAATCTATCTTTAACAGACGTAAATCTGTTAGATGCGTTAACATTAAATGTTAAAACTCATGGTTATAACTATCTTTCAGGATCATAATTGATTTGTATCTGTTATAGAATTTATTATAAACCTTCAATGACTTTAAATCCAAATTGTAAAATCATAGAGAAAAATTTAAAAGAAACGGTTTTAATAGAAACCAATTTTTGTAAATCAAAAATTTATACTATGAAAACAATTAAGTGGGATGAAGTTCCTATGCCTGATGAATGGATTTTAGAAAAGGCTGGGCATCCAAAAATTGAAACTGTTGATGAAATAAATGATATGATAGAATCATCAGATGGTAATATTTCTATCAAAATGAATAAAAGAATTGAAGATAATACTTCTAAATTTGTTAGATCTAAATCATATTCATCGAGATCGTATTTTTCTCCTATAGAAGAACCAATTTCAGAAGTTTTAAATCGACTTTCTACTTTAGGTGAAAAAGAAAGAGTTAATAGATTATTCATAAATAAAGACAACATAGTGAAAGGTGTTTATAACACTAACAATGAGAAAATAACCGAATCTGAAATGAATTTTTCATTATGAATTTTGAACCTAAAATTGATTTCAGTAAAGGCTCCCTAGCTAGAAAATAGATTAGGGCTGAATTCCTTAAACTCAAATGGGACGAATTTAGAAAATGGCTTCTTGAAGAATTTACTCAAGAACAACAAAATTTAATTTCTGAAAATTTTTATAAATTCTTATCTGAAAAAAAATACTTACTTTCCGTTTGTACCCTGGTTTATGTCCAATTATATTGAACCTTATATTTCGGTCATAGAAAGAGATTATAAACTCTTAAACGGTAGTGTTTTAAAAACGATTTTGCCACCTCAACAACCGTTCAAAATGGAAAAAGAAGGAAACGTGGTAAATTTTCATGCATTCGTTAAATTATTTGAAACTGGCACATTAAATGCTATAGTTAAACAAATTAACAAAATGATTGAACAAAATAATTATACAAATGTTTACTTAAATGTGTTAGGTGAGCAGATAATGTCGTTACATGAAAGGCTTGATAAGCTCACACAACGAATTGGAACTCTTATAGTTCAGGAATCTAATAAGAAAGTTGATAAACAAGTGGTTAATTCAAATCCAATTCTTCAACCGCCACCTGAAATAAAAAATTATAAGCTTAAGTCAATAACAGACTTAGAAAAACTGATAGATGAAAAGTTTAAAGGATTGAAAATCTCTGCATTAGATAATGAATTTTCCGAAAAAATTAAAAGTAGTAATAAAAACTATGAATCTGTAATACACTATGAAATTAATAAACTTCACAGATATGCTGATACGTCAATTCAAAGGTTATACTATTATAATAGGCCATCTCCCGTAGATATTCTACACGAAGAACAAGAATACATTAATAACAATAGTTATAATGGTAAAAACATTTATGAATGGAATCTAGAGGCTTATACAGAAAAACAAATTTATAATTTGGTACATAGAATGTGTATGTTTTCAACAATAAGTAAAACATGTGGTAATACTGATACGAATATAGCACACATGATAGTTGCTGGTTTTACAGGCCTACTAAAAGGTTGGTGGAATAACTATTTAACTCCTTCAAATAGAGAAGAAATTCTTACAACTGTAAAACAGGAAAACAATCAACTAATAAAAAATGCGGTTTATACACTAATGGTAATAATTCTTGAACACTTTACCGGAAGAATTTTCGATAATAGTGAAACTTTAAGAACTTTATTGCAAAATTTAAGGTGTTTCAATGAAAAATATTAAATCATAAATTAAGCAAATTGTAATGCAATTAAACTAACTAACTTATCCCATATGAATTATTATTATTTAACTTTTTATACAAAATTATAATAAATAAATTTTCTAATCACTAGCATGAAAATTCCAATGTGGTTTTGAGCCTACTAAAATTTATTTGCGAAAGTTAATTTAGGGTTTACAGCCTCACGTGTCGCTCCGGTGGGAAGAGGAAAAAGTCTGCGAAGGGCGGCTGCCGGAAGAGACTTCGCCTGGATTAGAAGTCGAAGATATCTGTGAGGGTCGCCCTCTTCGTCTGAATTTGGGGGCTTGGGACCCTCTGCAATCGATCCGGTTGCACAGCCTAATAGCCGGCCTTGAGAATTACCCCATTCGGACAGCATTATAAATACACACGACCACTCACCATCAAACCTCAAAACTTCACTACTGATTCACTCACACTCTCAAAGATTTCTCAAGCATTCATCATGGCGTCAACCTGGGCTTACCATTGCCGTTTAGATGTCTACAGGAGCCCGGTGCCTGATTGGTACATGGAGGAGCGTGATGACGAGTTCATGTACGCCGGCGTCCAGTTGCGTTTCTGGAAGCTGAAGGACTCCTCCGCCGCGAGCCTCGTGGCGGCCGGCAGCAGGTACTGTGACATCTGCCTGGAGGCGGTGGTGACGGAGGAAGAGGAGCCGGTATGGAAGATAGCGTCCTGCCTCCGGGGGCTTGGGGTGCCGGAGTCGTGCCACGTGCGGGTGATCGCGGAGGTGTTGCAGTATGCGGAGTCGGAGGTGATCATGGGGGACTGGGACTGCTACCCGGATACGACTGTCGCGGTGGATATTGTGGAGGCGTCGGTTGGGGCAAGAGACGGCGCTGTTCTTGAGGCGCTGAGGCGGTCAACGGAAGAGAAGCGGTCGTTGACCGAATGTGACATTGAAGAGACGGCGATGCGATTGATGGTGATGGATATCGGAGGGGGAGAAAGCATGGGTACTGCGCCTGCCGACAGCAGTGATGTCATCGCAGAATAAGTGAGACGGTTGAGGCTGTCGACGGCGATGAAGATGGGAAAGTATCAGTTTCGGGAATGGGCTGCTGCGACTGCTTCAATGGAAGAGTCGACAATGGAGATGGACTTGACACCCTGCTTCCATTAAATCCGGCTCCAAAATTTTCTTCTAGGGCTTTATGTGACATAGGGGCTGTATTTACTATAAAATAAACTATGAGGATGGAATTATTATTTTATAATTTAGTGATATATGGGCTTATAGAAGAAACAGTGGAAGGTAATCAAGAAAAAAGCCCTAAATTCTCACTTTCGATTTCTCTTTCTCTTCCGATCGTCTTCGTTATCTGCTACTCTTATTCTTCAACTTCTCTTCCCAAATCTTCTCCATCCCTAAACTCCCAATTTCTACCCTATCTCACAACCTGTCTTGCAACATTGGTGCTCTTTTCATCGAGAGTGAACTATAGATCCCAATCTTCTACGCAAGCTTGAGGAACTCATTCGCAGTTTTTAGTTAGAAATAGACTTGAGATTGAGCGAATCCAAAAAGAAAGTAGACTTCAGATGAAAAAAATAAAACTCATGTTACAACCTCCAACTCCAACGTCATCTGCTGCCCTCGCTGATTGTGTCACTAATGAAACGGGAATTAGGCTAGATAAGCCTCCTTTGTTACCACTCGACCCTAAGCTCAATGATCATTTCGATAGCGGGCAGCTACAAGTAGGGGGTGTAAATATGAGTTAAAATTAAATTTGGGATGAGTTTTTCATAACCCAAATTCATTTTTTTTTATTTTATTTTAAGGATTAATTTATTGAAGGGGAAGATCTCGAGGACGTTTTGGCAAAAGCCTACAAGATTTGATTTTGCTCCATGAGCAATACATTGGAATTCCATGCAAAAGGGGCTAATCCTATTTTCTGCAGCTTCCAAAGATTGCCGAGCTGGGAGCTTATAGCTGCTCCGAGGCGTGCTTCGGGACCCGAGACACAGCAGCGCCTCAGCATCTGCCTGACGCGGGAGACCCGGGGTGCTGCCTTCGAGGCTGTTACCACTCCCAAGGCACTCTCTATGCTGCGGAAAAAGGACACCTACATACCATGCATGCTGCGGACGACATGGGTCTAGGCAGGGCTGCAACAAGGCTCGGCTGGCAAAGTCTAAAACCTGACACGTTCCGACGACAGGACCTACGCCCGGAGACCAAAGCGCTGGCTGAACCACGTCTCTGACCCAAATTCATTTGTAATAAAATAACTCAACTCAAATTCAAAATTATCCAACCCAACCCAAATTCAAAATTGTTAATTTGGGTTGAATTTGGGTCAACCCATTTATTTTAATTAATAAAGAAATAAAAAATTAAAAAAAATAAAAAATATTTAAAAAATAAAAATATTTTTAGTTTTTATTTTTAAAATTTTTAATTTTTAATTTTTTAACTTTTTAATTTTATTCTTATTTTTTATATATTTGTAATTCGGGATGTGTTTTACAATTTGGATCAATCCGAATTCAATTTGTCTAACCCAATGACCAACCCAACTCAAAAAGTACAATCAAAACCCAATCCAAATAAAATAGTTTAACCCGAATTCAGTTTAATTAGATTTATTTGGGTTAGGTTTCGGGTCAACCCGAAACCCTTACACCCCTAGCTACAAGTATATCGCTCTGCTAGCAAATTATTTACCGGTGAATTAATGAAGGTGAAGTGGCCAACTGACTTCACGAAAATCAGATATTGAGATAGCTGCTAAAGGGAACATCACTAAAGAAGATGTGATAGCTAAGAAGAAATGTGTTCTCGAATATTACACTCCTGTTCTCGTTATTGATAAGATATTGTCTAATAGTTACTCCTCCGAGAAAATGGATGATTTTGTTGAGGTGCTGCCACTGCCTAGCCATGGGTTGAAGTCTGCATTGAGACTGTATATGCTAATTGTTTGTAAAAATGCTTCACTGGATGTATCTTTCCAGTTTGCTGCTTCCTTGAAACTGAGCTGCACTAGTTATAATTTTGTCGGATTTCAAGGTGTTGATTCTAAGCATATTAGCCATGGGTGCAGAAGAAGCCGAAGATGGTGCAGGCCGCTCTGGCGGCGTCCGTCGCGGTTTCCACCCTCGTAGGGCTTCACTTCTGTCTGGACACTGATTACTTCTTCGTTGTTTCGGTAATCGCGTATTCGATCGGCCTCCTGCTTCTCGTTTACAAGCTCACCACACACAAGAACTGCTCAGGTACGACCCGAACACGCATGCCCGACATTTTCTCATTTTCCTTTTTTTAAGGTCAGATTCTGGGACGACTCCAATTCAATTATTTTATTAATATATTGATACTGATACGAGTGTCAGTAAATGTGGGTTCGACTTCGATGGCTGTGACATCTGATTGTGATGAGATTATTGCTGATGGCTGATCAAATGCATGTGATTCGATGATTCTGATTGATTTGATGATGGGCTTATCATACTGGTTGGTGTGTGGTTACAGGGCTTTCGCTGAGGACGCAGGAGGTGTCGGCCATATTTCTGGTGGCGAGGGTGATATGTGCCGCTGTGAGTGAATTGGAAGTTGACCTTCACATCATCCTTGATTCGGTGTCTCTTTTGTCAGCTTCATGGGTGATATACAAGATGAGATACAAGTTGCAGTCGACCTACATCAAGGAGCTCGACAACATGCGCGTATATTATTTGGTAACACATTTCAGCCACTCTTGCCTTTTCTTGAGATTCATAGTCTAGAGAGATGACATGGATCTTCCGAAAATCATGCATTACATAGGCCTGGAGTAACACTGTGTGACATGCATGTATAATATTTTTGTTTCTTGCATTTTGCAGGTGGTTCCTTGCTGTGTTCTGGCGCTACTTGTCAACCCTGGCTCGGGCCTGTCTGGCTTCCCGTCCCTCACGAGTGTATTGTGGGCGTTTTGTACTTACCTGGAGTCAGTTTCTGTGCTGCCTCAACTTCGCCTCATTCAAAACGCCAAGGTATGTGTGTGTGTGTGTTAATCAGTCTCCATGACTGGCTGATTGATATTTGCGTGGCTTTCTTTCGATCTAGATGGTTGAACCATTCACGGCACACTACGTATTTGCCCTCGGCGTCGCCAGATTCTTAGGATTCGGTCATTGGGTGTTAATGGTAAGCTTCATCTGATGGATATATAGTCCTATGAATATTACTCTTTGATCATCATCTGATTCTTTGGTTACAGTAGTGCAGAATTAGGGTTTTGGCATTATGGGCGATCAGATCATCCCCATTGCCATGAATGTGTAGTACATATGTATAAGCATTGTGGATTCATGTATGTAGATTTATGAGACGGGTGGGAAAAGCATAGTCAGGATGGCGCGGCTCTGGTACTTATGGCTTCCCATGAACATGCTGGCGGAAATTGTTCAGACATTCATCTTGGCCGACTTCTGCTACTATTACATCATAAGGTTGATCTTGCTCTCATGTCACTCTTATGTCGCTCTCACGTGCTGTCGGCATGTCATGTTAGATCATATATAACAACGTGTGAATATGTCCTTTCCTTGCAGCGTCATCCGTGGCAAGAAAATGGTCCTCCCTTCGCCTGTCTAGCTACTGCTGACTCGAGTAGTGGATCAAGAAGCAGGATTCTCTCTCTCCCTGATGGCTAATTTATCGCCACCATTGTTGTAGGACACTATGAGCTCAACCCATACGCACATTATTGTGTACTTCACAAATCAATATCTATTAAAACTATAGCTCATATGAGATGCTTATTCAAGTTTAACGAAGTCATGTTTGAGGAAATTAAAGCTAAATACTTCCTGGTAGGATATGCTGACGATCTCGTTCACTAATTTACTGTTGTCCTAGATTTCCCTTTTATTGATTTGTTTATGGATGCGCTTCCTGGTTCTTTGAGGCTGAGAAAGTTGGTGGGAAAAAAATGATTAGGAAAACGAATTCGCATGGATTTTTTTTTTATTATGGACAGAAAATATTCAGAAAAGTATTTAAACACTTTATAATTCAACTAAATACACATTAAATGGTGATTGTACTATATAAGCGTCATTTAAAGTATACATATTAGATGCCAGTTATATATTATACTTAAATGCCATGGTTATATTATGAACTAGACGATGTTTATAAAGTACAAGATATGTCTAAATTATATGCACACGCAACTTATACACACACGAAATTTGTGTATACTTTAGATGACGTTTAAAACTTATGATTTATTAAGTATCGTCATATTTACAAACAGGTCTGGCCTCCCAAGTCAGTATGTATTTTCTGTAAAAATTTATCATGACAAGTTTCAAACCCAAGTACTCCTCATAAGTAAATTAATTCATGACCAGCAAGTCAACCACCATTTTGTTAATAATAATCAAATACTAAATAAATATAGTTTCACCTAATTATTTTTTTAAAAAAATAGACTTCTTTCATAGAAAAAAAGTTGTATTTATATGTTTAGTTTTACATAAGAATGTGTATCTTTATTAAAAAAATATTTTCATACTTATTACATAATAAAATTATTTATAAAAAATATAATAATATAAAGTTGTATGTATAAGTCCATTTTCGTCACCTCGCTTAGGTCTCTAAAAGAATTTGTCTAAGTCACTTTTAGAAGATTTTATCTCGAAATAAAAAAAACATTGTTTGTATAATTTGCACCATATTTCAACTTGGAACTTTGTCATATAATTCAATAATTGAATAAATAACACAGTTGAAATTTTTTATTAAATCAAATAAACTACTGAAATCATTTTATGCCATTCATAAAATAATAAGAGGATTGTTTTTATGGAAAGATAGACTTATTTTAAATCTCATAATTATAGATTTTTAAGATCAATTATATGTTGATGATATTTTTTATACATGTTACTAGAGGGTCCATTTTTTTGATCTCGCGCAGGACTCTCGAAATGTCAAGAACGGACATGTGCACAAAATAAGCGTCATTAGATGGTGTTGGTTCTGCGTTAACGGAGTTGATAGAGTTAACAGATTTACACCTATATCTGTCAATTTTAGTAATCCACGGCGTAAGTGGGGAAATGGTGATAGGCTCCGAGGTGGTATTATGTCATTAATGTAGCGGACAGACAAAGCTTTTGTTGATAAATGAGAAAAAATTTAAAAGAATTTTTGAACTATTATCACTCGGGTGATTCTTGGATGGACTGTGTCCACCACGTGGCGCTGGACATTACCAATGGGGAGTCGCCACATGGCGCGGGGAAAAGTAAAAAAAAATTTCAAACCAATGATAAATTTTGACTTTTCAACGCGCCACGTGGCGGCTCTCTATTGGTAATGTCCACTGCCATGTGATGGATACAGTCCAGCCAAGAATTTCTCATTATTACCCTTATAATCACAGTCTGAACTATCAAATTGTCCAAAATGGTGCAAGAAAAAAATTTGGACATATTTTAGAATAAATTTTACATGTACACTCATAAACTAATATTATTATATGTATTAGACTTGTGCGTGAAAGTTATGTCATTTCGTCTTCAAATTAAATGCCACATATATAAAATGAAGTCTTTTCATATTCAATCAATTATAATCCTTAACAAATTTAATAAAATTAATTATATTTAATGAATCAAATTGACTAATCTTAAACAATATCCTAAATTAGTCTGATTTTTTTCATTGCACCAATTTCTTTATTTTGGACTGTTCAAACCGTAATTAAAAACTTTGATAGTTCAAAATTTGTTTAAATATATTTTTCTTAGATAAATTTATACAATATAACAGTCACTTTACACACACGTGGTTTTTGCATTTACTAAGTAATTCGTTAGTATTATCTTAAACTCAAGGCTCAATATTCAACTATTAAACTGTTCAAAATTTAAAAAATTGTCCATAAATAAAAAACAGCAATGTTCAGCTCTGAAATAAAAAATAACAAAAACTAATCCAGAAATTAAAATCAATGTCTAAATTTAGTGAAAGATAAAAATATACTTTTATGACAAATGCATAAAGTACATTAACTAAAAGCCAACAAATAATAATTTTAATGATTAATAAAAAAATATAATGTACAAATTTAATAAATATATAAAAATACATATTTAATGATCTAATAAGTATTACTTACAAAATTATAAACCCTCAAAATTTTCAAATTTCCGATCATATGGGTTAGTGAATGCAAAACGCATAAATAGTTTGAGATAAAATTCTTAAATCTTCAATTTTTGTTTATAACTACCCTCTTTATAACTTTTAATATAATTTCTATCATATCATTCTTTTTAATTTCACTTCTACCCTATTTGAAGAAAACCGCGGTTCAGAATTGTGGTTTTTTAAAGAAAATAACGATTTCAAACCTGTGGTTTAAAAACTGTGGTTTAATACTGTGTTTTTTAATAAAGAAAACTATAGTTTCAAATCGCGGTTTTGAAACCACCGCCGAAGTTTTAAACCGTGATTTATAAACCATCAATTTGAAACTACGATTTTCTTGACAAAAATCACGAATTTTCCAACTAAGATAGAAGTGAAATTTAAAAAAAAAATAATAGGGTAGAAAAAAATATTAAAATAGAAAAAAGGACAGCTTGTATATTAAATATAAATCAGATAAAATATGGTGTTGTTGTCTTAGCTCCTACATATTGAAATATATATATTTTCGGTGGACCCACCAATCGAAAAAAACATTTTGATACATCACATAAGCGTTAAAAAATAGTTAATAATAAATCTAATGGTTAATTGACATTTAACATTTTAACTTTTCATGCATGATATTAACATGTGTTTCTTCAGAATGCAAGAAAATTGTTTAAAAAAACTGTCCTCTTATATTTATCATTTAACTATTTTTTTATTTATCATTTAACAATTTTTATATTTATTATCAATAATTATTTTAAAATATTAAACAATAATCACTTTTTGTTATAATCAATAACAAAATTATTCCTTATTAATAATAATTTACCAATTTTATTTTTACACAAAATTTTAAATACTTATCAAATTTGTTTAATCTCTAATATTAATATTTTACTAATCTAGCCAATTTAACAAATGATTATTATATCAGGACGGAAGAAGTATTTAATAACTAAAAGCAGAATTTTTAAAAAGACACGTGACATATTATCATCAAGTATGTGTATGCGATTCTATTCTATCGTTAACGTAACAACCGAAAATTAAGAAAGATGAAAATTATTAAATAAAAAAAAACATGTTTAACAACAGACAGCCATCGGATTTCTAAAAATCGAGCAATCCTAAACCGACTAGTGTTTCTTAATTTCCCAGAAATCCTAATGCCATAAGAATTACCCCATTGGGACAGCATTATAAATGCACACGACCACTCACCATCAAACCTCAAAACTTCACAACTGATTCACTCACACTCTCAAAGATTTCTCAAGCATTCATCATGGCGTCACCCTGGGCTTACCATTGCCGTTTAGATGTCTGCAGGAGCCCGGTGCCTGATTGGCACATGGAGGAGCGTGATGACGAGTTCTTGTACGCCGGCGTCCAGTTGCGTTTCTGGAAGCTGAAGGACTCCTCCGCCGCGAGCCTCGTCGCGGCCGGCAGCAAGTACTGTGACATCTGCCTGGAGGCGGTGGTGACGGAGGAAGAGGAGCCGGTATGGAAGATAGCGTCCTGCCTTCGGGGGCTTGGGGTGCCGGAGTCGTGCCACGTGCGGGTGATCGCGGAGGTGTTGCGGTATGTGGAGTCGGAGGTGATCATGGGGGACTGTGAATGCTACCCGGACACGACTGTCGGGGTGGATATCGTGGAGGCGTCGTTTGGGGCAAGAGACGGTGCTGTTCTTGAGGCGCTGAGGCGGTCAACGGAAGAGAAGCGGTCGTTGACCGAATGTGACATTGAAGAGACGGCGATGCGGTTGATGGTGATGGATATCGGAGGAGGAGGAGAAAGCATGGGTACTGCGCCTGCCGAGAGCAGTGATGTCATCGCAGAAGAAGTGAGACAGTTGAGGCGGTCGATGGCGAAGAAGATGGGAAAGTATCAGTTTCGGGAATGGGCTGCTGCGACTGCTTCAATGGAAGAGTCAACAATGGAGATCGACTCGACACCCTGCTTCCATTAAATCCGGCTCGAAAATTTTCTTCTAGGGCTTTATGTTACATAGGGGCTCTATTTATTATAAGACAAACTATGAGGATAAAATTGTTATTTTATAATTTAGTGATATATATGCTTATAGAAGAAACAGTGGAAGGTAATCAAGAAAAAAACCCTAAATTCTCACGTTCGACTTCTCTTTTCTTCCGTCTCTACTCTTATTCTTCAACTTTTCTTCCCAAATCTTCTCCGCTATCTCACAACCTGTCTTGCAACACTTTGACTAATTTGAATAGGAAGAAAAGTGCAGTACGTAAGTTGACTGGAATGGAACATCTTTTTATTGTCATTCCATATTGATCCATTCTTGTAATTCCTTCAAAGCCAAGTAATCAAATTTAGATTCAACATGCTATTTTTTAACCCTAAGTGGGGCTCCCCATGATCAAAACCCGATAACTCTGCTTGCCTTGCCACAAAGTTTCCACCAGTCTGATCAACTGAGCATTTCTTCCAGTGTTCCTGATTATCGGCTTGACGCAGAGGCAGCGGCGCCGGCGCCTTCTTCAAAATGGGATGAGCTCTGCTTACCCGCGTCTGACTTGGTCCTCAGTTTCTCATCAATGAGTTCCAGCAACTCAAGTAAACCAACGCGCGTCACTGCAGAAGTTTTGACATGTGGGGTGGTCTCGGGGCGAGGATGCGGACCTCCGGCATCCCACTCGTGGGAGAGCGTGGTCCCTGGATCATCGTCACTCTTCAAACTCGTTGCATCAGAATCTCCCTCGTCTTCAGTCTCCCCTGACTGTCTAATCCATTCCTGGGAATCAGCTCCCATTAGTGCATGTATTGCATCTTCTTCAGCTGAAAGGAGCTCTTCTACAATATCTTCGCCGGGGATATCGCCAATTTGTTCATCCATGGCCTCTTCTATGCTCATAAGTGGCTCAGCCAAACTATCTTCACCATCATCATTGTAGGCGTTCATCTCTTCTTCTAACGGCTGATCATCTGCATCCTCACCTTCGTCTGGCAATGGATCCGAAGACACCGAGCTATCCTCTCCTTCCATCTCAGAATCAGCTTCCGCATCATCTATACAGTCATCGCCATCTCCCTCATCATCATCATCCTCACCTATATATTCATTGATCCGTATGTCCATCCCCTCGTCTTGGATATCAATCTAGGGACCAAAAAAAATACGAACAACCATCTCCAAAATTTCAAAACACAGTAGCGCAATTCCGGGGAGGTCTTGATTACATTCACTGAGGCGCAAATGAGATAGAGGAATACCTTGTTCCAAACTTCAATCATATTTTTTGTCTTCTCTTCAGGCACGCCGATCTGTTGAAGCACCTGAAGAACAGCTGACCGGTGCTCATCAAGATTCGGAGCACTGGAGTCCAGCACATGCTGCAATATAACAATAGCTTGATGTTAGAGGCAAATAGATCCATCAGTCGAGCGATAAAAACAACAAAAGGTAGGAGGTCGAATTATTCCATACCACGAGTATTAAACGAGCTTTTAACAAGCATGTTCACAGACAAAAATGAATCGAGTACGTGAGCCGCTCGCGAATGTCTGTACTTGGCTTGTTTATAATCGAGCCAGCTTTGATCAAACGTTGACCGAGTACGTCCCTGAGCCGCTCGCGAATGTATCGGCTCGTTTGCACCCATATTAACAAGAATGGATTTCGAGGTGGATACTATGTCATTAATATTAGCGGATAAACAATACTTTTATAGATAGTAAAAAAAATCTAAACGAGACTCCGAACTATCACAACTCTTTCAGTTACGGTCTGAACTACCCAAATTGTCAAAAAAAGTGTAAGATTTAACAGATTTTTAAAATAAAATTTACAGTTATAGTCAAACTAATATTATTATGTGTATTAGACTTGTGCGTGAAAATGACATAATTTTGTCTTCAAATTAAATTATATTATTTCATGCACATATATAGAATGATGTCTTTTTAATTCAATCAATCATAATACATAATAAATTTAATAAAATCAATCATATTTAATGAATCAAATTAATTAATCTTAATCAACATCCTAAATTAGTCTTATTTTTTTCATCGTACCATTTTTTTTATTTCGGATAGCTCAAATCTTAATTAAAAATTATTTGATAATTTAAAATAATTAAAATTTATTTTAATATATTTTTGGGATAAAACCCAAAAGGGGCCCTGAACTACCACCGATTACCCAATTGCGGTCAGAACTACCATGATTTCCAAAAAGGGTGCAATAAAAAAAATTGGACTGATTTTCTCAAATAAAATTTACCATTACATTCCTAACCTAATATTACTATTAGACTTAAATTTGTGTGCGAAAATTACATCGTTTGATTATCAAAATAAATTATATTATTTTGCGCACTTAAAGAAAACGACGTCTTTGGATAACCAAACAATGTAATTTTCGCACACAAATCTAAGTCTTATAATAATATTAGGTTTAGAATGTAATGACAAATTTTATTTTAGAAAATCAATCTAATTTTTTTTTCATCGCACCCTTTTTGAAAATCATGGTAGTTCTGACCGCAATTCGGTAAGCAGTGGTAGTTCAGGGACCCTTTTGAATTTTTCCCCTATATTTTTCCTTGATAAATTTATACAAAATAACACTCACTTGCACGAGCACCCGCCCCCGACAAATCAAATTGTACCTTTTGTATTTATAAAGTAATTCTTAAGTATTATTTTAAACTCAAAGCTCAGCATTCAACTATTAAACTGTTCAAAATTTAAAAAAATTGTCCATAAATAAAAAAACAGTAACATTCACTAGTCCTGAAATAAAATATAAAAATAATTCAGAAATTAAAATCAATGTCTAAATTTAGTGAAATATAAAAATATACTTTTATAAAAATACATAAAACACATTAAGTAAAAAGCAAAAAAAATAATAATTTCAATGATTAATAAAAAAATAAAGTACAAATTTAATAATCATATAAAATTACATATTTAAAGATCTAAGTATTACTTACAAAAACATAAACCCGTAAAATTTTCAAAATTCCCATCCTATGGGTTAGTGAATGCAAAACGAATAAATAGTTTGAGATAAAATTCTTAAATCTAAAAAGACACGTGACATATTATCATCAAGTATGTGTATGCGATTCTATTTTACGTTAACGTAACAATCGAAAATTAAGAAAGATGGAAATTATTAAATAAAAAAAAACATGTTTAACAACAGACAGCCATCGGATTTCTAAAAATCGAGCAATCCTAAACCGACTAGTGTTTCTTAATTTCCCAGAAATCCTAATGCCATAAGAATTACCCCATTGGGACAGCATTATAAATACACACGACCACTCACCATCAAACCTCAAAACTTCACAACTGATTCACTCACACTCTCAAAGATTTCTCAAGCATTCATCATGGCGTCACCCTGGGCTTACCATTGCCGTTTAGATGTCTACAGGAGCCCGGTGACTGATTGGCACATGGAGGAGCGTGATGACGAGTTCTTGTACGCCGGCGTCCAGTTGCGTTTCTGGAAGCTGAAGGACTCCTCCGCCGCGAGCCTCGTGGCGGCCGGCAGCAGGTACTGTGACATCTGCCTGGAGGCGGTGGTGACGGAGGAAGAGGAGCCGGTATGGAAGATAGCGTCCTGCCTTCGGGGACTTGGGGTGCCGGAGTCGTGCCACGTGCGGGTGATCGCGGAGGTGTTGCAGTATGTGGAGTCGGAGGTGATCATGGGCGACTGTGACTGCTACCCGGATACGACTGTCGCGGTGGATATCGTGGAGGCGTCGGTTGGGGCAAGAGACGGCGCTGTTCTTGAGGCGCTGAGGCGGTCAACGGAAGAGAAGCGGTCGTTGACCGAATGTGACATTGAAGAGACGGCGATGCGATTGATGGTGATGGACATCGGAGGGGGAGAAAGCATGGGTGCTGCGCCTGCCGAGAGCAGTGATGTCATCGCAGAAGAAGTGAGACAGTTGAGGCGGTCGATGGCGAAGAAGATGGGAAAGTATCAGTTTCGGGAATGGGCTGCTGCGACTGCTCCAATGGAAGAGTCGACAATGGAGATGGACTTGACACCCTGCTTCCATTAAATCCGGCTCCAAAATTTTCTTCTAGGGTTTTATGTTACATAAGGCTGTATTTACTATAAGACAAATGGAATTGTTATTTTATAATTTACTGATATATGGGTTTATAGAAGAAACAGTGGAAGGTAATCTAGAAAAAAGCCTTAAATTCTCACCTTCGACTTCTCTTCTCTTTCGATCGTCTTCTGCTACTCTTATTCCTAACTTCTCGTCCCAAGTCTTTTCCGTCCTTAAACTTCCAATTTCTACCCTATCTCACAACCTGTCTTGCGACATTGTTTTTCTTTTCATCCAGAGTGAACTATGGATCCCAATCTTCCACGCAAGCTTGAGGATCTCATTTGCAGTTTTCAGTTAGAAAATCGATTTGAGATGGAGCGAATCCAAAAAAAAGTACACTTCAGATGGAAAAAATAAAACTCATGTTTCAACCTCCAACTCCAACGTTGTATGCCGCCCTCGCTGATTGTGCCACTAATGAAACGACAATTAGGCTAGATAGGCCTCCTCTGTTACCACTCGACCCTAAGCTCTATGATCATTTCGATAGCAGGCAGCTACAAGTAGGGATGTAAATATGAGTTGAAAATTAAATTTGGGTTGAGTTTTTCATAACTCAAATTCATTTGTAATAAAATAACCCAACTCAAATTCAAAACAATCCAACTCAACTCAACACAAATTCAAAATTATTAATTTGGGTTGAATTTGGGTCAATCCATTTATTTTAATTAATAAAGAAATTAAAAATTAAAAAAATATTTAAAAATTAAAAATATTTTTAATTCTTAATTGTTTTAAATTTTTAATTTAAAATTTTAATTTTTTAATTTTTAATTTTAATTTTATTTTTTTATATATTTGTAATTCAGGTTGTGTTTTACAATTTGAATCAATCCGAATTCAATTTGTCCAACCTAATGACCAACCCAACCCAAAAATACAATCCAAAACCCAATCCAAGTAAAGTAGTTTAACCTGAATTCAATTTAATTGAATTTATTTGGGTTAGGTTTCGGGTCAACCCGAAACCCTTACACCCCAGGCTACAAGCATATCGCTCAGCTAGCAAATTATTTACTGGTGAGTTAATGAAGGTGAAGAGGCCAACTGACTTCACGAAGTCAGATATTGAGATAGCTGCTAAAGGGAACATCACTAAAGAAGATGTGATAGCTGAGAAGAAATGTGTTCTCCAATATTTCACTTCTGTGCTGATTATTGATAAGGTATTGTCTAATTGACAGTATAGTCATTCCTCTGTTAAAATGGATGATTTTGTAGAGGTGCTGCCACTGCCTAGCCATGGGTTGAAGTCTGCATTGAGACTGTGTATGCTAGGTGTTTGTAAAAATGTTTCAGTGGATGTATCTTCCCAATTTGCTGCTTCCTTGAAATTGAGCTGCACTAGTTATAATTTTGTTGGATTTTAAGGTGTTGATTCTAAGCATAGTAAGTTAGATAAACCTCCTCCACTACCACTTGAACTTGAGTACGGACATGGTTTTGATACAGTATTGTGGAAAGAATTTGTATCATCTCATCTAGTGGGGCTGGCATACATAAGTCACTCCTATTCAAAACAATGTTTGGTTACCATTAATGATGGTCTTGGAGGAGCTTGCTCGTGTGTTGAAGGTATTGAGGCAGAAGCTGTATTGCTTGTAAAATAAAATATTAAATAAGTATCTCACCTATTAAATAAGTAACATAGGTATCAAACGAGTAATAAATGAGTAGTCAGTCCTAAACGAGTATAATCGAGTAATCAAACATGTAATATTTGAGTATTAAACGAGCTTTTAACGAGCATCTTCACAAACAAAAATGAGTCGAGTACTATCTTGCTCAAGCTCCGCTTGTTTATTAAACGAGGCTAAAAAATTTGTTCGTACTTGGCTTGTTTATAATCAAGCGAGCTTTGATCGAGTGCTGACCGAGCACGTCCATGAGCCGCTCGCGAATGTATTGGCTCGTTTGCACCCATATTAACGAGAATGGATTTCGAGGTGTAATGTTAGCGGATAAACAATACTTTTATAGATAAATGGAAAAAAAATCTAAAAGAGACTCTGAACTATCACAATTCTTTTAGTTACGGTCTGAACTACCCAAATTGTCAAAAAAGGATGTAAGATTTTACAGATTTTTAAAATAAAATTTACAGTTGCAGTGAAACTAATATTATTATATGTATTAGAGTTGTGCGTGAAAATTACATCATTTTATCTTCAAATTAAATTTTATTATTTCATGCGCATATATAAAATGATGTCTTTTTAATTTAATCAATCATAATACATAACAAATTTAATTAAATTAATCATATTTAATGAATCAAATTAATTGATCTTAATCAACATCCTAAATTAATCTTATTTTTTTCATCATACCATTTTTTTTATTTCAGATAGTTCAAATCTTAATTGAAAATTATTTAATAATTTAAAATTTATTTTAATATAATTTTCCATGATAAATTTATACAAAATAACACTCACTTGCCCGAGCACCCGCCCTCACATAAGCCCATTCTGGATTTTGTCTTGAAAAATACGACAAATCAAATTGTACCTTTTGCATTTACAAAGTAATTCTTAAGTATTATTTTAAACTCAAAGCTCAGCATTCAACTATTAAACTGTTCAAAATTTAAAAAAATTGTCCATAAATAAAAAAACAGTAACGGTCAGTAGTCCTGAAATAAAACATAAAAAAATTCCAGAAATTAAAATCAATGTCTAAATTTAGTGAAATATAAAAATACATAAAACACATTAAGTAAAAATAAAAAAATAATTTTAATAATTAATAAAAACTATAAAGTACAAATATAATAATCATATAAAAAACATATTTAAGGATCTAAATATTTCCAAAATTCCGATCCCATGGGTTAGTGAATGCACAACGAATAAATAGTTTGCGATAAAATTCTTGAATCTAAAAAGACACGTGACACATTATCATCAAGTATTTGTATGCGATTCTATTCTATCGTTAATTGAAAATTAAAAAAGATGGAAACTATTAAATAAAAAAAACATGTTTAACAACAGACAGCCATCGGATTTCTAAGTCGAGCAATCCTAAACGGACTAGTGTTTCTTAATTTCCCCGAAATCCTAATGCCATAAGAATTACCCCATTCGGACAACATTATAAATACATACGACCACTCACCATCAAACCTCAAAACTTCACAACTGATTCACTCACTCTCAAAGATTTCTCAAGCATTCATCATCGATTATCAGCAACGAGTGTTTTTGAGTACACATGGCGTCACCCTGGGCTTACCATTGCCGTTTAGATGTCTACAGGATCCCGGTGCCTGATTGGCACATGGAGGAGCGTGATGACGAGTTCTTGTACGCCGGCGTCCAGTTGCGTTTCTGGAAGCTGAAGGACTCCTCCGCCGCGAGCCTCGTGGCGGCCGGCAGCAGGCCGCCTCGCCCGCCCGACGGTGGCCTCACCCAAGCGACGACGGGGGCTCTGGCGTGCCCGACTGCGAGAACATCCGAAACCGGCACCGATCTCATCTGACTGCGCATCGCCCCAGATCTAGCTGTGCCGGCGCTAGATCTGACCCCTGTGACTGACGACTCCTGGGTTCTGCGACCTTGCCTTGGCAAGCTGCAAATCGGACAGATCCGGCAGGCGCTACGCCCCGAGACAGCGGCCTGGCCAGTCCATCAACTCACTTCCCCACCTCTGTCGCCACGAATGCCCCCCCTCGAATGAGACGTTGCCCATGCCCTCCCTCTGCTGTGTTGTGCCACGCTCGAGTGAAGCCCTGCAGTCCGACTCAAGGAAGCAGTCCATCCCATTTGAGTTATACAGAGGAAGAAGCCCAGCCAGAAGGTCAATGTCAGGCCCAGCCCAGTAACAATGTTTCTCAGTTAACAACTTTTCCTTCATTACGCTCTTCGAATCATCCACCAGATAGGATCTCCAAGCCATCTCTATCAATGCAGGCTTTACAGTAAAAAAAAAAAGAGGCGTTCGCGCCAAACCTTTGTAACCTCTCGAGCCACGCCTTAGGCCTCGTGTCATCCCCTTGTAGGCTCTCGAGCCACGCCTTAGGCCTCGTGCCACCTCTTGTAGGCTCTCGAGCCACCCCTTGTAAGCTCTCGAGCCGCATCCTAGGCCTCGTGCCACCCCTTGTAGGCTCTCGAGCCACATCCTAGGCCTCGTGCCATCTATTCCGGTCCGGACCGGAATCTTTCGGATTTGGACAGGACCGGACTGAAAACCGAAATTTCGAAAATTGATAGATCGAAGACTGGATCGAAATCCTTCGGTCCGGACCGGTTCAGTCCATTCCGGTCCGGTTCCGAATCATTTTTCGGTCCGGACAAGATTTTGTACACCCATTGCAACGAGTAAGATATTCTGATTTAAGTGGGGGTGAGCTAATGTTTGAGTCAGTATTCAACTTGAAATGTCGCTGTTTTATTGTAATTCTATATGTGTAGGATGTGTTTTCTTTTTTTTGTTTTTTTGTTTGATTGGATCATTCACCTCGCCACCAGCTTTGAACAGAATCATCCAACAAATGTTATATGTTTACTTGTATGGTTTTTATTGTGATCGAATGCTTCAATGTCAGAGTCTGTCAAAGCAAAAACCGATTTAGAATTAGTACATAGTAGTAAAAAATACTTTATGTTGAATCATATTCACTGATGATCAATTTATCAACAATATGTCTTATTATTAAAGCAGAAATAAGTATAAAATCATCTGTCAACGAATAACCTCGCCTCAATCTCTCGAAATTGATCATGACCCAAACTTTAGTACTACATGCACATCTCTAACTTACTTTTAAAGAATCAAGTGTTACAATGTGATGATCTGTCACCAATGACCAAGCATTGTCATAAAAAAACAAACTTTTCACATGTTTTCCGATTCAATATTGAGAAAGAAGAATCATATCGTGCTTCACACTTGATCTGTTTCAAACGTGATTTGAATTGATTTCAAATGAATACTAAGCAGAAGCTTCAAATGAAATCGTATCATACGAAAAATATAAAATAATCAAACGTCACACTAATAAAGAGTCATAAAAAGAGAAGTATACCCCAATTAAACTAAAGTAACCTTATTTTGAATTTTAGAATTTACAACAGTATTGTTCTTTTAGATTATTTTTAGTATGAAACTAAGTTGAATTAGATTAAAGAATCAAATTGGGATCCAATAATAGATTCTCCGATTTTCTAAGCCATACAAATGATTATGAAATGCCTCTATCATTTAGATAAAATAATAAAATATTAAAAAAGAAACTATTTAGAAAACATAAAAGAATAATAATATAGTGAGTAAATTAAAAGGGAAAAACTATCACTCACCTTGTCCCTTGTCTAGAACAAGTTGAAAACAATAATACAAACACGATATCGAAAAGTACTATATGGTTTCTCAGGGTGATGTCCTCCAAGTATTATGAAAACTATATTTTCAGAGTATTTTCGTATATACTTATATCAAATAAGTTTCATCCTCCCCGTTACACTTTGTGCTACTAATATTTTTTTTGTATTTAATATATAATTGAAATTGAATTGTCCATTCATTAAATTTTGTGCTCAGTTTAAGAAATTTATATATAGTGATTCCAAAAAAGTATTTTAAAACGTGTAACTACTATCAACTAATCAACATTATTTATAAAAATTAAATATTTGAAATTCAAAATAATTGTATTTCAATTAAATAAAAGCTGTTACTGATTTTGTTTTTAAAAAACTCAATGAATATTGTTACTAAAGACTTGTGATTGGGCCATGTTACTTAAAATGGAACCCAGCCCAAACACTGTACTCCGAAACACGATTGAGAACCAACGCTGCGTTTTGCAACGGAGCCAGCAACAACGCATGCGAGGTGGAGTGTCAATCACGGCACCAATTATATTCTGTAGCTGGATTGTATTTTATGGTTCGTGTGGTTTGCCCGGTCATTTATAGTGCAAAGATAACATTAACTTA
>NQLW01000607.1:37929-63936 GCA_002312845.1 Kalanchoe fedtschenkoi
TAGCCTTTAAAGGTGAACCACGTTAAATCTGGTGTACTTTTGTGCCTTGCTTGTTCGATTATTTTATCCGCTGCTGTACCTGGGGCCTAACACAACACGCTGGTATCACTTTGGATCCTTAAGCAATGAGGCTTCAGAAAGTGCTAATTGATGTTTAGTATCCATAGGCGTGAAACAAGGCTTGCTGTTGATGAATATGGAGGATTCAAGGCCTACTTCCGCTAATTAAGAAAAATGCTCGTGTTGTTCAGAGCTAACTCGATGCCCAAAAAATACTTGGCATGCCCAAGGTCTTTGATGCGAAAAGATTCATCCAGATTAGACTTAACAGAATTGATAAGCACAACAGAAATAACAACAAGCAAGGCATCATCAACATAGACAAGCAATAAGACCAACTCCCCATTCTTGCACAAAGTAAATAAAGAAGAATTGTTGAGGCTAGTTGTAAAATCAAATTGTAAAAGAGAAGTACTAAATTAGGCAAACCACTGTCTATAAGCTTCTTTGAGATCATAGAAACTTTTCACAAGCTTGCACACTTTGCCTGCCTTCTTCTCTTCATTATAGAACCTCATTGGCAATTTCATATATACGTTCTCTTTGAGATAACCGTGCAAGAAGGCGTTATTAACATCAAGCTGAAATACAGGCCACTATTTTACTGCCGCAATAGCCATCATTACTTGGATAGAAGTCATTTTGATGATTGGGGCGAAAGTCTCGTGATAATCAATTACATATTCTTGTGTGTACCTCTTTGCAACAAGACAAGCCTTATGTCACTCAATGCTGTCATCAGCTCTAAACTTCAATTTATACATCCACTTACAGCCTATGATGTGCTTTTCTAGAGGAGGATCAATCAAAATCCAAGTTCGATTGTCCTTGAGAGCTTGAATTTCCTGTTGCATGGCCTGAACCTAAGCAGGAGATTTAACAGCTTCAAGGAAATAAGCTAGCTCATGAATAACATCACCTTTAGATAAGAATTCCTTACGACTATTAGAACAAGAGTTATAAGTAAGCACTTTACTGAGATGATGAGGATATCTAAAAACACCACAAACATAATCTTTCTTGCTGATAAAATCATGCCATGTTCGCTCAGATTGTCTGAGAGGTTGAGGAGAAGAATCTATGTTGTAATGGAATCCTCAGTTTTCCCGGGTGACTCAGTATGGAATGTGGAAGAAAGAATTACCTCAGCATCACTGGAAGCTAATACAAAATCATCAGCATTGTCAATGGATTGAAAAGATATTATAAGAAGAACCAATGTAGGAGAATTATCAACTGTCTTCATATGGAAAGGAAAATCATTCTCATAGAAAATGACATGCCTGGAGAGAATGTATTTATGCTCCCTTTTTGACCTAAAGGCTAATCCGAGAATACACATGGGTGAGCTCTAGGATCCATCTTGTTTCTTGTATGTGGTTCAAATGTGTAATTACATAAGCACCCAAAAACTTTAAGATCATCATAGTTTGGAGGGCTGCCAAAAAATTTTTCATGAGGAGACTTCCATGTGGGGCTGAGGAGGACATTTTGTTAATCAGAAAACATACAACCAATACACAATTTGACCAAAAAGTTTTAGGAAGATTAGAATGAAACCGCAAAGTCCTTCCACTTCCAATAAATGTCTGGGCTTATACTCAATAACACCATTTTATTGAAGTGTATAAGGTAACGTTTTTTTAATGAATACAACCTCTGGTAAGAGGAAACTTAGCCAAATCTGAACTAAAAAACTCCGGCCCATTATCAATTCTCAAGCATAAGACTTTCCTGTTGAAATTGTGTGATAACCATTTAAAAATTCTTAATCAATTGAGCAGCTTCATGCTTCATCCTCATCATATAAACCCAGGTTATCCTTTAATAATCATCCACCATAGTGAGAAAGAACTTATAACCATGCATACATTCAACATAAAAATGACCACAAACATCAACATATATTAACTGGAAGGATGTAGTTGTTTGTATAACACTTGAAGAAAAAGATTGTTTTGCTTATTTTGCCATATGACATACATAACGCTCTGTCTGCTTCAATATTTTGTTATTTACACAATGTATGCACTTAGGCAATTTCTCTGAGGATATGTGACCCAATCTCTTGTGTCACTGTAGAGGATCAACAATCTCTTTTATGAGCATGTTGGTCGAGCCTTATTTGATGTCTCCTTTCAACTGAAACAAGCCATTGATCTTTCTACCTGTCCCTACGAAGATCTGCTCCACTGGATCCTGAATCACACATTGTTTATGAAGAAAATTAATGATGCAGTCAGAATCCTCCATCAATTTGTTGACTGATAACAAATTAAATTTGAAATCAGGTACATACAAAACATTCTTTAAAAACAGCTTATCATTCACTTGACTAAGCCCTTTCATTGTGACCATATTGGTTGATCCATCAGGAAATGTTACTGTACATCTGTGTTCCAATTTTCACAGTCAGTAATGATAAATGTGGAGTAATGTGATCAGTTGCTCACTGTCTACAATCTAGATATTACTATCAACAGTAATAAAAGAAAGGCAGATGATGCATACCATATGTGTTGATTGATAAATATGATTTCTTGGTTGTGAAATCAATGCTAGCTATTGCGAGACTTATTCTGATGTGAGCTGATTAATTGGAGCTTGAGTAGGTGCAGTAACATTATCGGACGTCCATTACTCGCATTGGACGCCTTGTCATTTCGTTTATTGTTCCTATATTTTGGTGGATAACAAATCAATTCGTAGCAATTCTCTCTCAAATGTCCAGTAAGACCACAACAACTACAAACCAAATCTCTTTTACTCTTCCATGTAGTATTGCCCCTGTTCCTTCCATCGTCACCAACCGTTATTCACATAAAATGCAGATGCTTCAGATGAAATCATATTGCTGCTAGTTAACTCCTTTTATAACGCATCTTGTGCTACCATATCATAGGCATCATCCAAGCTAGAAAAGTCACACAATGCCAATATCTGACTCCTTACTTGGTTATGCTTTTCACTACGTCTCATAAGAAAAGGCATAACATGTTCTTCCTCCGTTACTTTACTACTCATCTGATATTCACTATCCTCGTTTAAGAGTGCATAAAGTTCATTCCAAAGATTGATCAAAATTTCAAAAATTATTGTTACTAGCATCTCACCCTGCGTCATTGTATAGATCTCCTTCCTGAGCGCAAATGTTTTGACTTTGTGTGAAGCAGTGTAGCGTTTACATAACATCTTCCACGTTACTGCCGCATACTTAGAATGAAGAATGCATCTCGATATTCCTTTAGCAAAAGAAAAGATTAACCAAGTCATAATAATGTCATTGGATTTCTGCCATTTCGTCAAACGAACTGAATCAGTTGATAGTGACTTCGATACTTCTCCATGAACACAAATCAACTTGGATCTTAAGCTAAGAGCCAATTCCATTGATTTCTTCTAAGATTTGAAATTCTTGGTTCCAGTCAACACATATGAAACTAATATAACACTTCTGGTATCATTTGGACTTACGTACAGAGGATCATCACAAAATTTCCAGATTCCGGCAGTGATACAACTTCAGCGGGATTAGCCATTTCTACTAACTGGAGAAATCGACTTTAGAATTAATCAGACTGAGTTGAGATGTTTACCAGGAACTCAATTTGGACAACGTAGCAATGATAAAATGAGGAAATTGCAGTTAATAGCCTCGCAGAAAGAAGCCGGAGATGACCGGATTTTGGAGAAACGATGAAAGAGAAAATGCTGATCAGAATTTTGTTTTCGTTCAACAAACTGGAAACTTGTTACAATGGCTAATTAGAGTAAACAGCTGAACATTACAACAGCTCTCCGCATCAAACTTAACGCCCAAACAGACCCCGCCTAGAATCTTACAATACAAATCATTTCAACATATCTTGTTCTGTCACCACATCTCAGTTCCTGAGCATTCGATAAGTTTCCCTTCTTGAATGTTGTCTGGCCACAGCCGTAGCTATTTCTTATACTTTCGACACCAAATGTCAAAATTTAAGGGGGTGTCTTATTATTCTTTTGCTTATCAATCCCCAGAATGATAGTACTTACTCGTAAACAACGTTTGTCTCAGGCAGGACAGTTGTCACTTAAACAAAAACATTGTTCTGTGCTTGATTTATACCGCAAATGGGCACCACAGAAGGGCTAGAAGAGACCATGATTACATGGCTTCGGTCGTCATCCGAGGTGGATACAAGAATTGGTCTCAGGAGCATATTTTTGTTCTGCCCCTATAAGAACCTGCCTTTATGTGGTAGGGGAATCTGGGGACTTGTATTCAAGTCTCTATCTAATAGTGTTATTCGTATTTTTTTCACTACACTCTCTGAATCGAACAATACTTTATACATCAATTTGGCTCAGAAAAATTAAGAAAAACAAAACAAGCACTGGGATATGTCACGATCATGATCTCCTGCGTTAAAATCTATAGTCGCTGGACTTTATATATGAAAAAAAAAAAAAGCCAAGGTGGAAGCATGTGCATTATAAACCAAACAAGTGCACTCAAACTCAACTCAATCTTATCATCTCCCCAGGCTGTATGTATTGTGTTTTGTTTATCTTGTAACTTACCTCTCTTGTGGCCAGAATTCGGCACATTCGGATAGCGCTTCCGCAGCTTGTTTTAGCCTTTAGCGCACATAAGGCTGCAGTTTCACATAACTCAAATGGATCACATAAACTTCCCCAGTCTTCACCAGACAACCACAAGTCTGTCAACTTCTTACTTTCATTAATCATTAGTCTGCGCCACATGCTTGACCGCAAAAGAATTCACAAATTTCAGAAAGAATGAAACATTAAAACAGTAATGTTGTTGAGTTAGAGATTACTTAGAGAGGCGGAACTAGAAATTTTAATTTGTGGGTACGAATTTTTTTTTTTAAATTGAATGAGGTAGAAAAATGAAAAATATAATATTTTTAAGATTAATTGAGAGTATAAAAAATTATTTTAAGCTGACTGGGGTACAAATTTAAGAGATCTATTATTTTTAGACTTAATTTAAGATATAATAATTAAAAATATATTATTTTTACATTAAAATAAGAATATTTGCTCGAAACCTGAGCCCCGCTGTCCACGAGTGATACCGCCACTGCTACAATATTGGACATGCTTCAGTTGCAATTGATTTTTGACAGAAATAACTGTTTTTTTTTTTGGCTAGTTACAGTTGACAGTTACTATATAAAACGCAATCCACACGTCTCAAAACGACAGAGAGTCCGCAAGTTTATTTTGTAGCCACCAAAAGCTCACCCCCGAAAAAGCCAGTGAGCTTGCCTCTTCCTCTGCCAGCGGTTCTAGAGAGAATTGCATTCATCATGGCGATGGCTATGGCGCTTCGCAGGCTTTCTTCTTCCGTCAACAAGCCGCTCAAACCCCTCATCAATGGCGGCTCCATCTATTACATGGTACAATTCTTCACAAACCTTTTGTTTATGGAATGTTTTGGTTTTTGGGTTTTGGAAATGGAGGCGAAATGCATGAACGTGCTGATGTTGTGATTTTTGGCAGACATCGTTGCCGAACGAGGCGGTGTACGAGAAATCTGGGGTCACTGTAAGTGGGTTAGGTTATGCATCAACTGATTTTTTTTTATATATATAGAAATTTTGATGTGGCCATACTGAATAGATTGTGGTATTTAGTGGATTCATTTTCTGATGTAGTGAAAAATGAGTTTTGTTGCAGTGGCCTAAGCAGCTCAATGAGCCTCTGGAGGTTGTGGATCCTGAAATTGCTGATATTATTGAGCTTGAGAAAGCTAGACAATGGAAGGTATCATCTTTATAGGGCTTTTTCTTTGATGCTCATTTGTTTGAATAACATTGAATGTTAGTTCTGAGTTGGTTCTTCAAATTGGATTTTTATTTTGCGTTTGGGAAAGGGCCTGGAGCTGATTCCATCTGAGAATTTTACTTCGCTGTCGGTGATGCAAGCTGTTGGGTCTGTCATGACCAACAAGTACAGTGAAGGGTATCCTGGAGCTAGATACTATGGTGGAAACGAGTATGGAATCCATCTTGAGCTTGTTTGCTGCAGTTAAATGTTTTGATTTTCGGTATTTTCTTGTTATTGGATAGACTTGTGAAGTTCATCCATTTTTAGTACTGATTACTGAATAAAAAGTTTCATTCATCAGATACATTGATATGGCGGAGACTCTTTGCCAGAAGCGTGCTTTGGAAGCTTTTCGCCTGGATCCTGCCAAATGGGGAGGTAGGCATAAGAAATATGTTTCTTGCAAACATAACCTGTCAAAACGGTTTCTGTACTAGTTTTCTCAACTGATTGGATAAGCTGATCACTCTCAGCCATTCTTTTTTTTTTTTTTTTGGGTATGTTGTAGTGAATGTGCAGCCATTGTCAGGCTCTCCTTCAAATTTCCAAGTATATACTGCCTTGCTCAAGCCCCATGACAGAATCATGGCCCTCGATCTACCTCACGGTGGTCATCTTTCTCACGGTTATCAGGTGCTTATCCAGTTGTTACGCAAAACAAATTGTGAACAATGGTTGATCGTGGAGTTCCCATGGTTTTTACACAGAAGGGATTAAAAATGTGGATTGAACCATTTTTCTTCATGTCATTTTTCTGTGAAAAGTTCAGAAATTCCACCTTAAAACATTTTAGGGTGGTGGTCAGGACACATGGCTTCATTCTATAGCTTTACTGTTGTGCAGACTGATACCAAGAAGATATCCGCAGTCTCTATATTTTTTGAGACCATGCCTTACAGATTAAACGAAAGCACTGGATACATAGATTACGATCAGGTGTTCCATAATTTCTAAATTCCACCAAAATATTTTTTGAGACCAAACTTATACTAGCACGTTGTTATTGAATGTATTAAATTTGTTTCCAATGCAGATGGAAAAGAGTGCAATACTTTTCAGACCAAAACTTATAGTTGCGGGTGCTAGTGCTTACGCGCGGCTGTATGACTATGCGCGTATCCGCAAGGTAATTTTGCTGAAGTATTCTTTTAAGTTGCACCATTATGTAGTTCTCTTTGATTTCATTTTTTTTTTCAAAAGGGGTATTAACTATTAATTGCACTACTGCACAGGTCTGCGACAAGCAAAAGGCCATCATGTTGGCGGATATGGCTCACATTAGCGGACTGGTTGCTGCCGGTGTCATCCCTTCTCCTTTTGACTATGCCGACGTCGTAACCACCACTACTCACAAATCTCTTCGGGGACCTCGTGGAGCTATGATTTTCTTCAGAAAGGGGCTTAAAGAAGTAACCAAACAAGGGCAGGAAGTAAGCAACCTGACACTCAAGCTTTCAAAAAATTTCTTACATTGTCAGACTTCGAGCACTGCTTGTGTTTGTACTATGAAGTCTAAAATAAACTCGAAAAATCTTGACTCTTCGCTTGAAGGTATTTTATGACTATGAAGACAAGATAAACCAGGCTGTGTTTCCTGGGCTTCAAGGAGGTCCACACAATCACACCATCACCGGCTTAGCAGTTGCCTTGAAGCAGGTTTCAATTCAGTACCTAAACCATTTTTCTCCGTATACTCAGTCTGACACTGCAATATTTCTGCATCTGGATGATGTGATTTTGACTATATTTCTGTTGTAGGCCATGACACCTGAGTACAAGGCATACCAGGAGCAAGTCCTCAGTAACTGTTCGAAGTTTGCTGATGTAAGTGATAAACAAGTTCATTTCTGATTGAATAATTCATATCCCTAGCAAGTCATGAATTCGCTGTTGATCACTAGTTTCGAACTTTTTGCAGACTTTGGTGAAGCACGGGTACGAGCTTGTGTCCGGTGGGACTGAGAATCACTTGGTTTTGGTAAACTTGAAAAACAAGGTAAGAAAACTGGTAAATCCTTAAGACTCTAGATATTAATAAATGACTAAAACCAGCGAAACAGTTTCACTCAGGCTTTGGCAATGACTTCTTTTTGGTGCTGTATACACGACAAAGTGCAAGTTTTTCACTGATGACATCCATTGCAGGGTATCGACGGATCCAGAGTTGAGAAGGTGTTGGAAGCTGTCCACATTGCAGCCAATAAAAACACAGTGCCTGGAGATGTATCTGCCATGGTTCCCGGTGGCATCAGAATGGGTAGATTTAGATACAATATCCTTGAACTTCAGTATCTAACCGGTTCAGTAAATTAAAATGTCAGCGTATATTTGGTTGTTCAGGTACCCCCGCCCTAACTTCCAGAGGTTTTGTTGAAGAGGACTTTGCTAAAGTTGCTGACTTTTTTGACGCGGCTGTTAAACTGGCTCTGAAGGTCAAGGCTGCAACTAAAGGTCATTACATGTGGCATGAAAAGCAGTTTTTTTGGCAACTAGAAGCTTAAGGCTTTTTTTCTTTTCACGGTTGCTGAAAAAGTTTTTGACGCAGGAACGAAGCTGAAGGACTTCATAGCAGCCATGCAAAACTCCCCCTTCCCAGCTGAGATCGCAAAGCTGAAACATGATGTTGAGCAGTACGCAAAGCAGTTCCCGACAATCGGGTTTGAGAAATCATCCATGAAATACAAGAACTGAAAAGCGTCAGAAGGTAGTACCCACCACATTTTCCCACCAGAACCATTTTTTAGCTGACCTCTGTCTAGACTTTATGCAAATCAAACTGTATCTGACCACATACAAGTCACAGTGGCTTTCGCAAATTATCCTGCTCCAAAAGCCCCATTTCGATTTTGATGTTTATGCAACTGTGAAGTTGATTGCAGATCTTCAATTTGGGCTGACAGGCACGCAACATTGTCATCCTTTTACAGGGAAATCTTGCTGAAGAATCACGGATGGAGAAACGGAGGATGATTGTATACTAATGCTCATGTTTTATAGAATCAAGCAACGTATGACATATGGTCTTTGGTTCAAGTGCATATGTAAATCAACTCCTGCTATGTCCACCAGCAATAAAAACCTTTTTTTTTTTTTTTAAATTTTCAACTTCATTTCCTTAGTTCTGCATACCCATTTCATAACTGAAACTTACCGTTTGATGTACTCATATGAGTATGTTACATGACACACATTGCTCATGAATAGATCTTAACAAAACAGACTTACTAAGAAATAACTGAATCACAGGGTTCTGCAAACCTGTCTATGTTCGCTGATTCTTGGAGAAGAATCGCAGCACGATGTAAAACAGGAGCCTGTACGCGACAGCCCATCCTAACATGATCAGAACATTTTCCCACATTTTCTTATGCTCGAGGCTTATGTTGAATCCGTTTAATATATCGGTTCCTGTCACTGATACTCCGTTTGGATCCTTACCAAATGGGTCCTCGGTTTGGTACTGATTCATCAGCAGGCCTTCGTACGGGTAAGTCATGGTCGAAAAGCTGTGCATCCAGCTCCAGTACGGCGGAATGTTGTTGCTGGTGACAAAGTATCCACAGAACAAGAAGAACAAAGCGGTGAAGGCTATGACGGCTGCGTAGCCTAAAATGAAGTTGGGCACCACGCTGCTGACGAACACCACGAATGAGTTGGTGGACAGGAGAGAGGCGTAGAGGACGATGAAAAAGTATAGGAACGAGCCTCGCAGGCGCAAGGGGAACCAGACGATCCCCGCATAGGCTCCGGACTGGAGCGCTAGAAATGGGAGATATGTTATCAGCCCGGCGATGGTGTAAGATGAGGCTCGGTAGGCGTTGTGAGAGGTTTCTCGGACGAATATGAAGCGCTCTTGGATAAAGGCCGGGACAGCGTCATTGGACGAGAAGAAGAAGAGGCATACGGTGAAGATAAAAAAGCTGAGGCGATCAGTGATTCCTTGGAGATCCTCTTTCGGTTTGAGGAACATGGTGGCCATCATGAAGCCCATGACCGTCAGAACCATAAGCCTCGACAGGAAGAGCTCCGGTGTTCTTCGGATGTTTATGAAGTTTCTGCGCATTAAAACCCATGTTTCTGACAAGAATGAGTTTGAGAATTTCGGGTGCAGGTGGCTGGTGCGGGAGCTGGACAAAGGAGTCGTGTACGGTGGCTGGAAGTCGCCCTCGCTCAGAGTGCGCTCGCTGTTCATTGAAGTCGGCGTGCCTGGGGGTATGAAGTCTTTCGAGTTTCCATAGTATGACGATGATGGACTGCATGAAACTTATACCAATTTTAGAAACTTAATTTCATGTTGTAGGTAATGAGGCTGTCGGAATAATAGTAGTATCTCTTTCTTACCTATGGGTGTTCTGCATTCGGCTGGTCTTCTGTTTAGAAGGCGTCATGCGGAGAAGTTCCACAACACCGCTGTTGCTGGCGGTCCAAGACCTGCTGGACGTATTCCAAGGACTCCTGACGCTGTGGTCAAAGCCGTTTTTATACCTGTTTGCACTACCAGGATCATCTAAAGGCAGCCTCTTCGCCAATTCCTTTTCATAACTCGTCTGGGGCTGGGACTGTCTAGGTTCGGGCGTCGTAGCAATGGCCGAAACAGAAATGTCGTCGCTCCCAGGCAAAGGCGGCGGTTTCATCCCTGTGGCTGCAAAATCAGCCAGAACCTCGACTCCAAGCTCAGACTGGTCGTACTCCTGTATGACGTCGATTAAATACTCTATCGAGTTTTCGCCTTTGGGGACCTTGCGTCCCATCCTACCCAGATGAGTTCCGACCGCCTTCGGCCCGCCTTGGTACATGAGCTGCCCTCTAGCCAGGATGATCATGTGGTCTAATAGCAGCTGGATTCTCGATGATGGCTGGTGGATAGTGAGAATGACAGTGCTTCCTGCTCGAGCAATATCGTGGACTTTTTCAATCACGCTGTGCGCGCTGGTGGAATCCAGACCTGAGGTGGGCTCGTCGAGGAAGAGCAGGGATGGGCCGTGCATAATATCCACGCCTATCGACACCCTCCTCCGCTCACCACCGGACACTCCTCTCGTGCCTTCATCCCCTATGTAAGTGTTCCGTGACGACTGCATAATCACGAAAAAAACAACACGAGATTTTATCAGATGTGCAGATGTTAGACTATATATTCGGATTCGAGCTGGGATTAGAGACCAATTGAGCTTGCGAAATTCCACGTGGTATGTATACAAGTTCAAGCAGGATCGTTTGGCTTACAGACAGGCCTAGCTGTTCGATCAGCGTCTCAACGCGCTGCCGCTTATCCGCAGTGGGCACACTCCCAAGCCGAAAATCAGCGGCAAACATCAGAGTTTCATACACGGTAAGCATAGGAAAGAGCCGGTCATCTTGCATAATGTATGCAGACGTTCTCTTTATCATACTGGGGCTGATCTCTTTTCCGTCCAAGGACACCATACCCTTGAGACTTCCGCTGGCGATCCGGCCTGCCAAGCCATCCAAGAATGTGGACTTGCCAGCCCCACTGGGTCCCATGACAGCCGTCACACTGCCTTTCGGCGCATAGCCAGTGATATTGTTCAGCAAGTCCACATCCTGGCTTTCCCATTTGCCTTCGATTTTCAGCTTCTTAGTGACGGTGTATGTGAGGTTGATGAACTCGAGGCCGCCAGTGAAGTTTGTCGGCCATCCAATGTCTATGACTGCGTCTCGGCGATGTCCGTGGAAGTAAGCCATCAGGACGCTTTTTACTCAGAAAGCGGTCTTGTCCACCAATGGAAGATATGAAGGAGAATCCTTCCTTCTCTAGATGAATGAGAGGCCGGACGATTTTAAAAGCGGAAAGACGACAAACGCAAACAGCTGGCGGAGGTGATCCCGAGGATGTCATGGAGCTTGTCTTCATTGAAATGAGAGAAAAGGTTCCTCGGTTTCATCTTGGCTTCGCCTTGGCCGAAGCTGAACCGTTTCTTCTCTGTCCCTGCGTTGATTTTTGGCTTGCTGGTACATTAGAGGATGAGGATATACTGTCCTAAGTGTATAATTTTTTTGTTATGAGTTGATCGCCAGAACAAGAAGTTTGCTGTCAAGGCATACATTTTTGTCTGACTGTATGTTGTCAGCATATAGAATCTTTTAACCATGGTAGTCTTGGCTGGCTTTGAATATAGAGACAACTTCCACAAGAGGAAATGCTTACATGTGAGTGCATGGTGAGGCCTTGAGCTCCTGATCTTAAGAGGTGACAAGGATTCAGGCCAACTCAATAATACCTTTCTCACCAAGTTTTCTTCAAAAGTAGTTAGATTAAACTCAATTGAGTTTCAAAAAATGCAATAAGGAGAAAGGTATTTAGTCACATAACTAGGTTCAAAATATATTTGTAACACAAAATAAGTTATATTGACAGTTTTTCTTTTCCTATCCTGATCACTCTCCAAGATTTTTTTTTAAGGAAAAGACACTGAAACAGACTCACAAAACATGTGAAATCCTGTAAATTTTGATAATAATGTTGTAAAGTTCCATATTGCAATGTGGGCTACTTAGTTTGGATTTTCATTTTGACTCGGGTAACAAATTTTTGGCATACTCCCACGGAAAATAGGTCGATTTCAGTTTATTCCTGTTTTCTCGGCTAACAAACTTTCATTTTTGAAACGAAATTAGGATCACTTTCTACATGCTTCCTAGTGACACCACAACCATTTTCATCCTAATCCGTCTCTTTTTCTCGACCAGACCAGCCTTTTAATAATGTGGGTATACCTTATGGAAAACGGGAATTGTTTTTTTCTATTTTTCTTGGCCTATGTCCATAGGCCATTTGGTTTGTTTTTATTTCTCCAACTTAGGATATCTGTTTCTAAACTGAGCTAGTATTACCTTTTGTGTACTGTCTATAGATGTCACGACAGTTTTTGGCTTAATCCATTTCTACGTTCTTGCCCAAATCCATCTTTCAAAGTTCGCTCTTTTAGCACAATTTTCTATGAATAAATCGCAGAAATGGATCCCTAAAATATGTCAGAATCACATTAAATTTGACTTAGAGTCTTAAGAAGTATTATATTAATATTTGAGTTTGTTAGTTCTGATTTTTAATTTTCAAGTCCTAATCACCGAATTTGTATATATATACCCCATGGAAAATGGCTTGATTTTGATTTTCATATATTTGTCCTACCTACGGACTTCTGTTTTCGAAACTGATCTAGGATCACCTTCTACATGCCCTCTGTTGATACTCCGATAGTTTTCTTCCCAATCTGTTTCACCATCAAGATCGGCTCTTTAAAGTTCATTCTTCGGGCAAGGTTTTTCATGGATAAATCACTGAAACAAGCCCTTAACGTGTCTGAATCGAATAAAACTTAGTGAAGAGTCTTAAAAAATACCATATTACATTGTGGGCTTATTATTTCTGATTTTAATTCCAGGCCCAAATCGCCATATTTATCAGCATACCCTATAAAAATGGACTGATTTTTTTCATTTATTTGTCCTACCTTCATACTTTTATTTTCTAAACCGAGGCAGAATCACCTTCTACATGTAATATATAGATGTCACAATAGTTTTTGTCCTAATTCACTTCTCTGTTCCCGCCCAGATCCACCTTTTATTGTTCGCTCTTCGAACACAATTTTTGAAAGATAAATTGTTTAAACGGGCCCCTAAAACGTGTCTAACTCACATAAACCTGGATTAGAGTCTTTAAATGTATCATAATATATTGTGGGTTTGTAAGTTTTGATTTTTTTATCTTTGGACCCAAATCAATAAATTTATAGTTATATCCCTACGGAAATTAGCTTGATTTTCATTTTCTTTTATTTGTCCTACCTACGGGGCTCTATTTTAAAAACCAAGCTAGGATCACCTTCTGTGTTCCCTTATAAATGACCCAACAGTTTTCTTCCCAATTCGTCTCCCCGTTCCTACCTAGATCAGTCTTTCAAAGTTCACTCTTCGTGTAAAATTTTTCATGAATAAATCACCGAAGCATGTCCCTAAAATGTATCTGAAATGCATGAAACTAAGCGAAGAGTCTTAAAGAGTGTTATATTACATTGTGGGGTTATTAATTCTGATTTTCCTTTTTGGGCCCAAACCGCCATATTTGTGGGTATACCCTTATGAAAAATGGACCGATTTTATTTTTTTTATTTGTCCTACCTACTTACTTTTGTTTTCTAAACTGAGCTAGGATTATCTTCCGCATGTTGTCTATTGATGCCACAAAAGTTTTCATCCTAATTCATTTTTCTATTCCGGCCTAGATCCGTCTCTCAAAGTTCACTATTCAGACATAGTTTTATAGACAAATCGTTGAAACGGGCTCCTAAAACGTGTTTGAATCAAATGAATCTTGCCCAAGAGTCTTAAAAACTTTGATATTACATTTTTGGCTTCTTAGTTCTGATTTTCATTTTCGGACCAAAATGTTCAAATGTGTGAGTATACGCTTGTGAAAAATGGGACAAATTTTGGTTTCTTTTATTTTTCATACTTGTGGGCTTTTATTTTTGAAACCGAGACAGTATCACATTGTGCATGCCGTCTATAGATTCCATGACAGTTATTGCTTCAATCTGTTTCTCCGTTTGTGCTAAATCTGCCTTTAAAAGTTCACTTTTTGTGCACGGTTTTTCATGAATAAATCACTGAAATAGGCCCCTAAAATGTGTCTAAATTACATAAAATTTGGCCAAGAGTAAGTATTTGTCCCATTCCATTTCTCCATTCGTGCCCTAGATTGGCCTTTCGAAATTCGCTCTTCAAGCACGTGTTTTCATGTATAAATAGCTGAAATAGCCCCCCTAAAATGTATCTGAATTGCTTGAAACTTAGTTAGGAGTTTTAAAAAGTTTCATATTACATTTTAGAGTTATTAATTTTTATTTTCATTTCCAGACCAAGATAACCAAATTTGTGGGTACATCCATACGGAAAATGGACCGATTTTTGATTTTTTTATATTTGTCCTACCTAGGGACTTCTATTTTCAAAATTGAACTAGGGTCACCTTTTGTGTGTCATCTATAGATGTCATAACAGTTTTCATGCCAATTTGTTTCTTCGTTTATGTCTAGATCGGTCTTTCAAAGTTCGCTCTTCAAACACGGGTTTTATGCATAAATCGCTAAAATGGGCTCCTAAAACGGGTTTGAACGGCATGCAATTGGGCGAGGGACTTAAAGAGTTTCATATTACAGTTTGAGCTTGTTAATTCTGATTTTCATTTCCGGGCCAAAATGGCTGAATTTATGGGTATACCCCTATAAAAAATGGGCCACCTTTGATCTTCTTTTTCTTTGTTCTACCTGCACACTTTTGTTTTTATAATTGAGCTAAGATCACCTTATGTGTGCCATCTATAAAGTCATGACAGTTTTCATCCCTCTATTGATGCCTTGATCAATCTTTCAAAGTTCGCTCTTCGGACATGATTTTTTATGGATAAATTGATGAAACGGCCTCTAAAACGTGTCTAAATCACATAAAACTTGGCCAAGAGTGTTAAAAAGTTCATACTATATTTTCAGCTTGTTAGTTCTAATTTTCTTTTGAGGTTAAAATAACCAAATTTGTGGGCCCCTACGAAAAATGGATCGATTTTGATTTTATTTTATTTGTCCTATCTGTGGACTTTTATTTTCGAAACTGAGCTAGGATTACCTCGTGCATGACTTTTTTATCCCATCCGTTTCTCCGTTTTTCCAGATTGGCCTTTCAAAGTTCACTCTTCGGCACGGGTTTTCATGAATAAATTACAGAAACAGGACCCTAAAATGTGTCTAAATTGCATGATACTTGGCCAAAAGTCTTAAAAAGTTTTATATTATATTTTTGACTTGGTTAGTTCTTATTTTCATTTTCGGGCCAAAATGACCAATTTGTGGGTATACCTCTACGAAAAATGGGCCGACTTTGGTTTTTTTTCTATTTCCTACATGCGGACTTTTATTTTTAAAACCTATCTAGAATCACCTTCTGCGTGCCATCTATAGATGTCACGACATTTTTTCTCCCAATCTATTTCTTCGTTCATGTCCAGATCGGTCTTTTAAAGTTCACTCTTTGAGCAAGGTTTTTCATGGATAAATTGCTGAAACTAGCCCCTAAAATTTTCTGAATCACGTCAAACTTGGTCAAAATTCTAAAAAAGTATCATATTACATTTTGAGCTTATTAGTTCTTATTTTAATTTTCGAGCCAAAATGGCCAAAATTGTGGGTATATCTCATATAGAAAATGGGCTGATTTAGATTTTCTTTTACTTGTCCAACCTACGGATTTCTATTTTCAAATATGAGCTAGGATCACCTTCTACATGCCATCTGTAAATGTCATGATAGTTTTTATCCCAATTCATTTCTCCGTTCGTGCCTAGATCAACCTTCGCTTTTCGGGCACTATTTCTCGAGGATAAATTGCTGAAACAGACCCCTAAAACATTTTTTAATCATATGAAACTTGAACAAGAGTCTTAAAAAGTTTCATAGTTAATTTTAGGCTTGTTAGTTAAGATTTTCATTTCTAGGCCAAAATGACCAAGTTAATGGGTATATACCCTTACGAAACATGGGCTGATTTTGATCTTATTTTATTTGAGCTACCCGCAGACTTCTGTTTTTAAAAACCAAGATAGGATCACATTATGTGTGTCGTCTATAAATGCAGCAAAAGTTTTTGTCCCAATACATTTCTTCATTCATCCCCAGATCGGCCTTTCAAAGTTTTTTCTTTGGACATATTTTTTCATGAATAAATCGTTAAAATGGGTTCCTAAAACGTGTTTAAATTGCATGAAACTTGGCCAAGAGTCTTAAAAAGTTTTATATTGTATTTTGGGCTTGTTAATTTTTGTTTTCTTTTTCAGACCAAAATGACCAAAATTGTGGGCATACCCTTGGGAAAATGAACTGATTTTAATTTTTTTACTTGTCCTACCTGTGGACTTCTATTTTCGAAATCGAGCTACGAAAAAACTTATGCATGCCACCTATAAATACCACGATAGTTTTTATCTCAATCTGTTTCTTTCTCTGTGCCCAAATCGGCCTTTCAAAATTCGCTCTTCTAGCATGATTTTTCGTGGATAAATAATTGAAATGGACCCTTAAAGTGTGTTTGAATCACATGAAACTTGACAAAAGACATCAAAATTTTCATATTACATTTTGGGCTTATTAGTTTCTATTTTCATTTCTAAGCCAGGATGTCCAAATTTGTGGGGGAATACACTCCTACGAAAAATTGACCGATTTTAGTTTTCTTTTCTTTATCCCATTTGCATACTTTTGTTTTTGAAACCGAGATAGAGTCACCTTCTGTGTGCCATCTATAGATACCACGAAAGTTTTCAACCCAATATATTTCTCCGTTCGTGCCCATATCGGCCTTTCAAAGTTCGCTCTTCGAACACGATTTTTCATGGATAAATAGCTCAAACGTGTCCCTAAAATGTGTTTGAATCACATGAAATTTGACCACGAGTATAAAAAAGTTACATATTTCATATTGAGCTTGTTAGTTCTAGTTTTCATTTCCTAGCCAAAATAACTAAAATTGTGCTTATACTCTTACTAAAAATGGGCCGATTTTGGTTTTCTTTTACTTGTCCTAAATCGAGTTAGGATCACCTTCTGCATGCCATCTTTAGATGTAATGCCAGTTTTCATCCTAATTAATTTCTCCATACGTGCCCAAATTGGTCTTTCAAAATTTGCTTTTCAGACACGATTTTGATAGATAAATAAGTGAAATGGGCCCCTCATTTCTGAATCACATGAAAATTGGCCAAGAGTCTTAAAAAGTTTCACATTACATTTTCAAATTGTTAGTTATGATTTTCATTTCCGGGCCAACATGACCAAATTTGTGGGTATACCCTCATGGAAAATGGGCTGATTTTGGTTTCATTTTATTTGTGCTACATGTGAACTTCTATTTTAAAAACTAAGGTAGGAACACCTTTTGCATGCCGTCTATAGATGCAGCGAAATTTTTTGTCCTAATCCATTAAGCTTTTCTTATAATCCATTTCTCTGTTCGCGCCCAGATCGATTTTTCAAAGTTCGCTCTTCGGACACTATTTTTCATGGATAATCACTCAAATGAGCTCCTAAAACGTGTCTAAATTGCATAAAACTTGGCCAAGAGTCTTAAAAGTTTTTTATTATATTTTGGGCTTGTTAGTTCTCATTTTTATTTCCGAGCCAAAATGACCACAATCTTCGGATATACCCACCCCTGCATAAAATATGACGATTTTGGTTTTCTTTTATTTATCCTACTTGCGGACCTTTGTTTCAAAACTGAGCTAAGATCATTTTCTGTGTGCCGTCTATAGATGCCACAATAGTTTACGTCCCAATCCATTTCTCTGTTCGTGCCCAAATCGGCATTTCAAAGTTCACTCTTCACGCACGATTTTCATGAATAAATTGCTGAAACAAATCCCTAATATGTGTCAAAATTGTATGAAATTTGGTCAAGATTGTTTCAAAGTTTCATATTATATTTTGGCATTGTCAGTTCTGATTATCATTTCCGGACTTAGAATTATCAAATTTGTGGTTATACCCTATGAAAAATGGGCTGATTTTCGTTTTCATTTATTTATTCTACCTACGGACATCTATCTTTGAAACTGAGTTAAAATCACCTTCTGTGTGATGTGTATAGATGCCATGAAAGTTTTTGCCTCAACCGGTACTCCTTCCTGCTCAGATTGATCTTTCAAAGTTCACACTTTGAGCACGATTTTTCATGGATAAATCGCTGAAATAGGCCCTTAAAATATTTCTGAATCACATAAAAAGTCGACAAGAGTCTTAAAAAGTATCATACTATATTTTGGGCTTGTTAATTTGAATTTTCATTTTCAGACCGAAATCATCAAATTTGAGGGTATACCCTTACGAAAAATTTCTGATTTTGATTTTTTTATTTATCCTATCTACGGATTTTGTTTTCAAAACTGAGATAGGAGCATCTTCTTCATTCTATCTATAGATGCCATGATAACTTTCTTCGCAATTTGTTTCTCTTTTCCTTCCCAGATGGATCTTTCAAAGTTTGCTCTACGGGAATAATTTTTCATGGATAAATAATTAAAAATGGGCCTATAAAACTTATCTGAATTGCACTTGGCCTAGCGTCTTAAACTATATCATGTTATACCGTGGGCTTGTTAGTTCTAATTTTCATTTTCTGGCTCAAATCACTAAATTTGTGGGTATGTTCCGAAATTTTTTTTTAATTTAAACTGCTTGTAGACTTTTGATTTTAAAATCGAGATGGGATCACCTTTTGTGTGCCATCTATAGATGTCACAATAGTTTTCTTTTCAATTCATTTCTCCGCTCCTGCCCAAATCGGTCTTTCAAAGTTCGCTCTTTGAGTACGATTTTTTTAGATAAATCACTAAAACGGTCCTTAAAACATTTCTAAATTGCATGAAATTGGCCAAGAGCCTTAAAAAGTATCTTATTATGATTTTTATTTTTGGGCTTAAAGCACCAATTTTGTGGGTATACCCAGGGGTATACCCAGCGGTGTATGGACTGATTTTGTATTTGTCCAACCTACGGAATTTTATTTTCAAACCGAGTTAGGATCACCTTTTTCATGCCATGTCACAAAAGTTTTTTGCTCAAATCCGTTTCTTTGTTTGTGCCCAGATTAGCCTTTCAAAATTTGCTCTTCGGACACGGTTTTTCATGGATAAATCACAGAAATGAGACTCTAAAATGTATTTTAACCGCATGAAACTTGGCCAATAGTCTTAGAAGTATCATATTAATTTTGGGCTTGTTAATTCTGATTTATTTTTGGGCCCAAATTGTCATATTTGTGAGTATACCTCTCCGAAAAATGGATTGATTTTTATTTTTTTTATTGTTCATACCTAAGGACTTCTATTTTCGAAACTGAGATAGAATCATCTTATGTCTGTCGTCTATAGATGCCACAACGGTTTTTTTTCCAATCCGTTTCTTCAATCCTACTTAGATTGGTCTTTCAAAGTTCGTTCTTTGGACACATTTTTTCATAGATAAATAGCTGAAGCATGCCCCTAAAATGTGTCTGAAACGTATGAAAACTGGTCTAGAGTCTTAAAAAGTTAATATTACATTGTGGGCTTATTAGTTCTTATATTCATTTTCGGGCCTAAATCATCAAATTTGTGGGTATACCCCGTACGGAAAATGACCCGATTTTGATTTTAATTTATTAATCCTACCAACGGACTTCTTAGAAAATTTCATTATGCATTGTCGGCAAGTCAGTTCTGATTTTTATTCTTTGAACCAAATCATCAAATATGTGGGTATACTCCAACGAAAAGTGTGGGTCGATTTATATCTTCTCTTATTTTTCCTATCTACGGATTTCTGTTTCTGAAACCGAGTGGGATATTCACCTTCTATGTGTCGTCTAAAGATGTCACGACAATCCGTTTCTCTTTTAATTTTCTGTCCAGATCAGTCTTTTAAAATTTATTCTTCAGACATGATTTTTCATTGATAAATAATCAGTGAAACATACCACGTCTAGTCAATATTAGGAAGCTAATTATATTTGGTGTTTGATTTTACATGGACCGGAAGTTGATCTGAATCTAACTGCAAACCGGGCCGCAACATTTGCACCCAGTTTACAGAAAGCAGATGCTTTTTAATCACAAATATTTAGCTTCTTAATAGTTATAATATCATGACACATACTAAATGGTTTTTAATCGATCGAACCATCTAAGTATGCAACTGTTGTGATTGCTGTGTTCCAATAATCCAAGTATGAACACATGACATTGATGTTTGGGGTTCGTGATCATAGAAACAAACGTTTTTAGGTCGAGTTTGGTCAAGGTCGCTACCACAGCACAGCTTGTACGTACGTGTATCATGATTGTTCATTATCAATGATATGAAGCCATAGCTTGCTGGTGTACGTGTCTATATGTATAAAATGTGTATGTGGCGCTTATGAAGTACAGTGTAAGTTTGACTTGTAGCTGATCGATCATCATCGTATGTTCTTTGGACAAGCAATGAATAACAGGTGTATGGCTCCCTTTGCGCTGGTAAAAAGTAATACCGTGTTTGATATCCATAATCCATATCATCACTTGATGGGGGTCGTGTGGAAATGCCATGGAGGAGAGAGAGAAAGAAAGACATGTAGCCTGATAAGTCCAAGTGCTTTCAGATTTAATTTTAAAATTACATAATTAAAATTTTAGTTAAATTTGAGGATGGGTAAAATTAAAAATTTAATTAAAATTAAGCATATAAATTTTTTTATAAATTTAATTTTTTTTTATAGATATAAATATTTTAGGTGGAATTCGGAGCGGTTGCATCAATTACCATGCCAATCTACAATATGTACCCTTCATGAAGACCATCAACCCTATTGAAAGACTCCTTCAACGTATCCGTCAGCATAGAGCTGGCTAGGTTAGTCTTAATTAGACGATGATGCGTGCGTGCATGCATGGAGGGATGTGATTGTGAAATCACCGTGAGTATATGTGCTTGTGATTCCATGATTGAAGTGAACGTAGATGACAATGATGATATAGTAGGCATGTAGTTGAGTCGAACCAGTGAGGGGATTCAGATCCTCAAAGTTTTCCTGATTTGATCTTATCGATAGAAAGTTGATGGATCTATCGCATAGCTAGCTAGCTGGTTGAGTCGGATAAGTGAAGATTCGGGATTTTAAGGTTGACCTGATTCGATTCCTGACTAGATCATGGTAAATAAGTATAACTAGTTGAGTTGAACAAGTGAGGATTATTCATGATCTCAGATTTGTCTAGCTAACTAGAGACCACGTCTAACTAGGGTAATAGAAGATACAATGAGAAAAAAGGAAGGTGGAGATCGAGTCGAATCTTGTAGCAAGAAATACGGAAAAACATATACATGGGTCAGCCGGTCAGGTCGGATCAGATCAGAGGCATATACAATGTACTTGTTTTGGAGTAGCTAGCATCATCACAGATATGATGTTGGTAGGAATTGAAGAAGATGATAAAGTGGAAGAGATGGAGAATGCAGCAGCTGTGTGCTAGCTGCTACCACAGCAACAGACAGTCAGAGTCAGACACCACCTTATATATCCCCATCTTCATCCAGCAGAAACTCATCCATAACCAATTAGTATATCCTCATCTTACCACAGTTTTAATTAAGCCAGCAATTAAGTGGAAAGGGATCATATATATTATCAAATGATGGATGACAATGACATACATTTGTTGTGTGAGTGGTGATGAGAAACGTTTCAATGGTACATATCAAAAGCTGAGAGCTGATGATGGTGTGGTTGATGCTCTAATTTTACACGCAGATAGGAGGTTTGTCAGCCCGGTTGGTCTATATATATTTGCCAAACAGGCATTTGCTGCTGGCTAATGCAGCGCCAATTGCAAAACTTGATCACCATCATCCTGTTTGTTTAAGTAATTGGAAAACAAAATTATATGAAAAATTAAAACTAACACTTACCCATATTAAAGGCTGTTTTAATTTCTTCATCTCAAATTATTCTAGAAGAATCCATAGAAATTTCATTTTCCTTATTATTTTCTTCCTTGAACTTTTTTTATAAAAAAAAAAACTGAAGAGATCCTTATAGAATAATGACCAATATGGCCATTTTTAATTTCTCAATTCCAATTCATACAGAATAACATCTATTTTGAATTTGGGTTATTTTAATTTGTTGATTATTTATAAACTAATACGTGCTATATATATAGTTTTTTTAAGTATTCAATATTTATCTATTAATCTCTATAAATAACACTTGAATTTTATAAATATATCAAATAATAAATTAACTCTCGGATTTTTTTACCATTTTTCTGGTGATAAACTCGCTTAGACCGACTTGGTTAGCATAAAACAGATTTCTTTTATTAATTGTATAGAATCATCTACTTTATTTTCGTCGCTGGAAGGCATATTTTCATTGCTAAAAAACAAAAACTCAATGTCCAGTTCTTAAAACGAAAATCTTCCGCTATGAATCTCTTTGGAACAAATAAAATAAACGAATGAGATGTAATCGAAAACGGTGGATAATACGTAATTGTGTTTGTTGTTCTTGGTGACCAAACCTTAAATTAATGCGGCAAACAAAACCATTGATTTGCGAGCGTAATAAGCAAACTAACCACTCAACTAAACAAATTAAATAATTAATTAATTAATTAAACCATGTGTGTGTTGGGGCCCACTGGCCTATTCCGTACTACGCCAAAGAGGTCCCACTAACTCAACCCAAGGACAGACAGACAGACAGACCAGTTGAGTTTCATCTTTCTTCTTGTTTTTTGTTGCGGCTTCCTTCGTTCGTCATTTCTTTCTTTTCACACACCCTCCACAATTTCCCTTTTTTACCTTTTCTTTTCCCATTTCAATATTTATCTATTTTAGAAAAAAAAATTCAAAGAAGTACTCATCATTTTAATTCATTTCGATATGATTTATTTAATATTTTAAAATCTTTAAATTGAAGAAAAATTTGACTAAATTATGAATATTTATTCACCGCACCTCATATCAAGAAAGTCAATTTTAAAATATGTTTAACTGATATATTGATTACTGGTTGTTTTCTTGCTTTGGAAATGATGAAATATTGAAATGTAAAATTTATTATTAACCAAGAGTTTGAATGTTGGTTTTTCAAAAATTGAAGAGAGAATTGACAAGAACACAAATTTCGTGATTTTTTTATCATTAAAAATTAGTAAAAGAAAACAATATAATTACATTACAAAATATTGTGCTTCAAATAAAATCATCTTTCCATCTAATTTTCTGTCTACTTTTTTCAAAATTCTCAAGTTCCGCCACACAGTGGTAGTGACCCCCAATTGGTAAAAATGAAAAAAATTAATTAAATGTGAAAAACTTTGGTAAAATTAAAATTAGTACGTAGTTTAGTTCAGCATTCAACTCCTTTTATTTAGTGAAATTCAACTAAACACTAAATTTAATTCTTACTCCATTTCAATAGGAAAAAAATGGACCTTCTTGATTTCATATTTAATGCTCTACTCGACTCCTTTGTTTACTCATTCATTTCATAATTTCATATTCATCTCTGCTCTCTTCCCCTTCCTTCCCAAATCCTCTCATTTCTCGTCTCCATCTTTCCTTTGCAAAATCCAGACACCCAAAATCTCTCTACTCTCCGCAACTCTCTCCAGTTCTCCCGCTCTGCAACTCCTTTGTTCAAACCCCGTCAGCCAGAGCTCAGAAAGCAGAGTCTTTCACCATCATCTCATCACCCCAAATCGGTCTAAAAAATATCTGGTCATATCGATCGCGAGGTTCTGAAATTGAGCAACGGCGAGCAAGTTGACCGAGTAACTCACTGAATTACATACAAAAATGGATCAGATGGAGAGCCCAGATTACCCGCCGCCGCTCGTCGACGTGTCCAGGCCCTCCCTCGGCTTCCCCATCGGCACTGCGCTCCTCCTGCTCGTCATCTTCAGCCTCAGCGGCGTCTTCTCCTGCTGCTACCACTGGGACAAGCTCCGGTCCATCCGCCACCGCCTCGCCAACTACGCCCACGACGATCTCGAATCCTCCAAACACTCCAACAACAACAACAAGGTGCGTTTTTTACCCTCTCCATAACCCAAAAATCCGATTTTGACAGACCCCAGAATCGTAAGGACTGAAATTTCATTTTCTGCAGAGCTCGAATGGGTCGATACAGAGTCTGCCGGTGCTGATGCCTGGAGACGGGGTCCCGAGGTTCATCGCATTGCCCTGCCCCTGCCAGCCTCTGAGGTTGTCGGACAACGAGCTGACTGTCCAAGTCCAGAAGCCGCCAGCAATTCCTCCCAAATCGCCGCGTATAGCTGTTCCTCTCTATTAGCTTCTTCTTCCATCTTTCACCACATACATACATACTATTATTAGTAGCTGCTAACCAGTCAGTAACTGATACATATCATATGGAGTTTTTCGCTTTCTGGAACCGAAACAGCTGCTGATGGCAATATATTAATCCATCGGATATGTTTGCTTCACTATATATATTACCCTAGTATTAATAGTAAGACATGTCTTGCGGTTTCTAGTTGCAGAGTATGGAGGCAGAGATATTTGATTTTTAAGTTCAATTTTGGGGTTGATTGTTTCAACCATGGCGACTAGCTTGGCCTGTTGGTAAGAGCTGGTTTCTAAAGAGACAGACATGGTGGGGGGGGTGAGGGTGGGTTGTATTGAATGTGTTCTTTTGACCCACGTTGGTACTTGCAAGTACTAGGCTGATGGCTGAATGTGATTAATGTATATCCGGCTTTGGGGCTGAGCAAGTGGCTCATGCCGACCCCAAAGGCCACTTATATAATTAAGATAAGTGAGCTGGCTCGAGGCTGGTGCAGAGTCCTCTACTTATATAAGATCTCAGAGAAGCCTCTCTGCTTGATACTGCTGATCATTTTCTCGTCATCATGTGCATTTTGTTTGAATGTTCGGCTTGCCTGCTAGCTCCACCCTGTCGGTGCATCGAAATCAGTCCGATGGGACTCCCCGTGTTTTCACTTTTCATCGTCAGGGTTGTTTGGAATATTCCGGAGCATCTTCTTCTGCTCACTAGCTTAATAAGCGCAAACAGTTTCAGCGATGAACTTATGGCTTTTAGAAACGAAAGTACTGAGTTTACGACCACGTTGCCCTGCTATTAGTAACAAGATGAATCGTATACGAAGGACAGGCAACCGACAAATGTAATAATATCAATCTCGGGCATGTGCTTGCTCCATTTACGTAACATAAAAGAAGATGAGGCTCAGAGCCAGCCTGCAAATCAACAAGAAATGAGACTGACATGAGTTTGTTAATAGAGGGAGCAGAACTTTCCTAACGGTTCCTTATTCCTCGCTAATGTGTTAATAACGTTGCTAAAAATCAAAACGTCATGTTGATAACGAAAGAAAAAGTCACTATCCATATAAATCCCCGACATGAAATGTCAAACCGGAATTTGAAACGTGCTACACCTCCAATCTTTCACAGATGACTGATAAGTGCAAGATTCAGTTTACTCACATACGGGCAAGAAATATATTTTTTTTCAAAAATTGTACTC
>NQLW01000607.1:64755-78043 GCA_002312845.1 Kalanchoe fedtschenkoi
ACCAGCTGATTTAATATGTTTATCCATTTTTATTATCAGCATAAATAAAAAAAATATTATGTAAAACAAATGAAAATGATAATGTAGATTTGATAAAGAAATATCACAATTTTGAAAATAAAAAAGAAAGGTCACTAAATGCTAGTGTTTTAGCGACCAAACATTTCATAGCTAAAGGTGATCTTCCTTTTATATTCAATCTCCCCATGTATTTACCCAGTTCCCCATTGCGTAAAAATACTACAACCACATGAACCTCTCCAAGTTTCCTTTCATTCCTCTACCGGTTCCTTGGGATTTCAACTAAGCCTAACCCTGTTAATCCATGGTCACTGCTTCGCTCTGTTTTATAATCAAAATATCGAATATCTTTCTTGTATTTTTCATGAATATATAAAGCTTAGTTATATTAATAGAAAGTTCATTACTAAAATGCATTTTAATTAGTCTATAATAACAGAACCAACCGGCATGTTGGACTGATGGTCCGGAATGTTGTCTAAGAATTCAACGTCTCAAGTTCAGATTTTAAGGGCGCTAGAACTGGGCGCAATTAGTTTGATCCACTGTTAAGATGGTAAGTAGAGGCTATATGCATGACCATAAAAATATTTGAATCATTTAATTTTGACTAAAAAATTGTGCATCCAAATCCAGAACGAGACATGCATGGCCGTAAACCGGTCGTGCTGGCCAGCTAAAGCGAATTACGTGCTAACCATAAACAATCGTATTCATCCACTAGGATCAAAACAGATTAAGAAGGCCAGCCACCTTTTTTTGTGTGGATGCGATTAGATTTAGTGTTAATTTTAATGTCGTTTCGGAGCAGTACTTTATTTTTTTCCGTGGTACAACATCGAATGGAACTCCACTTGTTGTGGACTTCCATTACTCATGTTTTGTTCACATCACCTTCTAGGAACCGCACTAGCTAGGTAGAACACGAATAGTCAGCTGAATCGAAAAATGAAGATGAGGTAGCAAGCTAGCAGTTTCTACAAGCAAGAAATGATAACCACCACTATAAGATCATATGTGGGGTAAAAGAGCTGACGCGTAAGGAGAGTAGAGTAAATGGACTGCAGAAAGAAGTAAGATCACACACATCTCAACTGCTGATTGCATGAAAGCAGCAGCTTCTGAAGGAGAACAAGAACAAGATGCTTGTGAATAAAGGTATACGAAACAGTGACTCGTGTGAGGGTTACAGACAGGGAATTCATATATTATGCGAAAAGAGTAAAAGTCTAGAATGATAACTGTGCTAATATTGATATATATGCTTTTGATGGCAATGGTAGTTATTGCGACATCACTGAAATGTCGAACCCAAGGCACTTTCCTGAACCCTCTTTCGTCCGCTTCTGTGTATATACTGATCTACACGTATGTGGAAGAAGAAGAAGAAGAGGAGGAGGAGAAAGACAACAAGAGCTAGCCTCACCAAACCACCTGTCAAGCTGTGATGGTCGCTTGCATGGCTTTCAGCACAGCTTGTCTTAAGCTTCGAACGAGTTCCTTTGGGGCTGAGGAACACCCAACTTCCATCTGCACAAGCCATCATCAGCCGTCAGGAAGCCATATTTCAGTACCAATTAAGTTTAGCACAGACCTAGTATTATACAGTAAGAAAAGCTGGACGTACGAAAATCAATGAGTTTTAGGAGATTAATTATATTAGTCTTTTCATCATGGAATATTTCTATGTCAGTGGCATCAATATAATTGGTACCACACTCAATATTAAGTGACAATGAATGAGATAATGAACAATGTGAGATAAACCCTTATATGCACCGACATTCCTTACGTCTCACTTTCGAGAACGTGTGCGAACGGAACCGCAATCAAACGGACGGAACCGTGAATCAAACTAATTAGAACATGCATCTTGCAAATGGAATATCGTACAGACATAATCAACATATTATATCGGTTTATTTAGGAGTACGGCTAAAATCTGCTATGATATTAATTATGTTAATATAGTGAATTTCACATTCAAAATTAATTGATAATAATAAAAAAATCCAACCCTATTTATAGTTTATAAGTTGATTTGATGAGCTCAATGGATAGACAAACCTTATATGTACCAACATTCGGCTCTTACTAAAAAAAAAAAAAAGTCATTGGAAATGTAAAATTAAGGGTTATTACCTTTGCAACAATTGTGATATCTGTTGAATGAGTTCCAAATGGGACCGTGTGGCTACTCACAACGGCCAGCTTGAGCTTCTCAACCTCAACCAATATATTCCCAGCTAACCCCGGGCTGCTCTCGCAGTGGATTTTAATAAGCACGCTCTCGCCGCAGATTCTGGCTTCGATCTCTGGGAGGGAGCAGTCACTAGAGAGCTGCTCAGTTTCAGAGCTCTCATCGGTTGAGGATGTTTCATCAGTAAAAGACAGCCTAGATTTCTTCACGGACATGACTGGTTCCACTTCTTTCTGCGCAGTCTTCTCCTCCAAGGCCTTCACTCGCTCTTGCAGCTCTTTCAAGTACTTAGCAGCGCCTGCAAGCACAGACGCTTTGTCCATCTGCACGACACAAAAGCACACATCAGATGCTAATCAACTGATCCAATGCTAACCGAGTAAGAATTAAGGATATGGCCTCAGATTTACTTGGGGATACATGTTTTGATACTAATTAAAGCAGTGATGCATAGATGAAGCCATGGAGGGTTGTTAACAGCGGCGTACCTTCTTGAGACTGGGCACAAGGGCAGAAAGGGCTATAAATCGCTGATTGAGCTTCTCACGCCGCATCCTTTCGGCCACAACATGGTCTTGTTGACCAAATGAAGTGATCATCCTCTCGGTACGCCCGCTGCCTGTGCTCGTCAGATAGTTATTCTGTCTCCTTAACGCTGGCTTGTTACTCTCACAGATGTGGCCATAAGTGGCTTCTCCGCTCCGCTGCACAATATCATTCAAGCCGCCTGCATACAGCGATTCATCTGATTTACCGCTGTTTCCAAATGAAATGATTTGGGAAAAGGAGCTGGAAGACACAGGCTCCAGTTTCGGCTTGCGTATGGATTCGCAGGTTTGGATCTTGGCATCAGTCCAGGAGGCCGAATCATTGCACTCCTTCGGAAGATGGCAGCTCTTCAGAGGCTTCTCATCCTCCCAGCTCGGAGCTGGACTCGAGGGGAACTTAAATTCAGTGACTGAGTCGGTGAGCAAGTTGATGTGATCATAGATCTGCGCACTGTCCTCATCTATTCCCTGCGCGATAAAAATCATCAATTACATTCTACACTAATTATACCTAAGCTGAGTCATTCTTAATTAGGTTTCCACCACGAGTACACATATAGAACAGTCAAATTGGCCGGAAGATGTTTTGTCAACCATACCATCTCGGATATCCATCCACCAGCTGATGGTAAATGCTCCATGACTACAAACCAAGCCTAGCTTGCACTCCAGATCTCGCGTTGAGCGGTATCTGCAACAACCCAGACGACGGATTTATATTTCAAGATTCTGAAAAATCTACCAAGTAACAACTATTGATGGACAGAAAGGAAGATCAGATCTAGCTGAACTCTTGGAAAACCCTAGGCAGTGATATGGCGAAGATAGATATACCTGAAGCAGGAGAAACACCCAGACAAAGTTCAGACAGGCAGACGAAGAACTTATACGGAGTTTTTCCGTTATATGAAGTGACTGACTTGTGATTCCTGAACCACCGCGTATGGGTTTTCCCCACGTGAGAAGAGTGAGTATTTTTTTTTTAAGGTTTCAAAGTCGATGTTCTGAAAATGGCCCCTCAGGGTCAATCTGTCTCAAATCTTTTAACATCGTTGTCCAGAAGGTCGCAGCTGCGTCATGATAGATTTCCGTAGCCAGCAAATCTTGTTTCATTTTTCTCCAGCTGAGAAAAGAATGACAGCAACAAAGCACCAGGATCTCAACGCACGTTTACCATAAGAAGTTTAGACTCAAAAACTACACCAATCTCCTTCATTTGCGGAATATGAACCCCATTTACAGTCAAGATACTGCAGGATTCGCGAGCTGACTTTTTTTTTTTTAGAGCATGCTGCTATTTAACTCCTACCGACCATCCTACGGTCTGACCAAAAGGTTAACACGGTGAAACGAAAATACAGCATACCACGTTTATCAGGTGGTAGGCGATGAATCTTCTGGAGATTGCAGTCATGGGCAGATATAAATTTTATATGCATTGCCGGTGGTTGTAATCATCAAGTTGCGCTTTGTTTAATCCATCCATCAATCATACGATACGACTGGCTGGATTATAAGTAATCTAAACTCAATAATACACATGTTTTGTCTTCTATCTCAATTTAGCTTATTTAGGTTCTAAATTTGGGCAATCCTTTCTTTCCCATTTTCAACTCAAAACCATCTTCAAGCATATTGAAGTGCGGATACCATTTAGCTAAATCGGTTCAAAATTTAGCATGATATTATAGCGATGATGGAACTAGTGTGTAAGATGTGAGATTTGAAGTCATTTTTGGATGGACATAGTCCACCACGTAGCTGTGAATATCACCAATCGGGAGGCATCACGTGTCACGTTAAAAAATTAAAAATATTCAAAATCAAAAGTGAAACGTCACATGTCACTCTAACTTTTCAACATGACACATGACGTCTCTAATCGGTGATGTCTACCCAAAAATGACTCGTGAGACCACTAGCAAAGAGAAACACAAGTATGATGGAAGCAGCGGAGCTCAACAGGTTGATTAGGTCCGAAAAACTAGCCGAGTGATAATAGAGGTGGGTTGAACTCCGGGAAGGGTGAGACCGTGTAAAGAGAGAGCATCGTGATATTAATTAGGAAGATATTCAGCCGCTGGTGTGCAGAATATTTAGCATCATCATTCCAGATACTAAACAAGATGCAGCTGTCAATATCTTCGCAATCATATATATATATATATATTATATCGTCTTCTTTACAACAATACAGTATGTGCATTATTGCATTTGTAGTAAGGTTTTATAAAATCTATCCTACGCCTACGGAAATATATGCCAGCCCGGACTCGGAGAGAGCGAGCGTTAGGTCAAGGTCATACTCATACATACTGTATTTCTTAACAACCCTTCTTCTTCTTCTTCTTTTCTGAGTTTATAATTGAAATGCATGCCAGCATCGTGACAATATCTTAAATTTTGATACGACATTTCACCTAAAAATGGAAATATTTGAATCAACAAGTTGCAGGGAGCAACATACGGATACGCCGAGCCATAAAAAACATGGCGTATATCCTCTATCTCACACATTATGACGTCAGAATAACTTTGGTATAGGTGACCCTTTCAACTCCAGCCCTTCTGATACGCAGCAGCCTGAGTTTAGTGTTTTGGAATTTGGCTCATTCTATTGAATTTAAATTATTTAATTTAATTTTAATAATTGAATATTAAATTAAGTAATAATTTTATTTAAGATGAATACGAGTCAAATTGTGTTTGAAATTCTTAGATAAATTTGTTCAAATAAAAGTGAACCCATCAATTCTCTTTTATCTTATTTTGTTTGGTTCATGGACTTGGACCTATAAGAGCACTGATCTCATGAGACAAATTAAGCGTTATTCGGTTCGGTTCTCTATTGATATTTATCGGGTCGGTTGGAGAAGTAGTTAGTTATCCTACTTATTGACTTAGTTAGTAAAATGCAGATAAGGTGATTATTGATTTATCGTGATTAGAAACCGCACGACGGTTTCTATCCCACTAGCTAGTAATCAGTGAAGCATCAACGAGGAGCACGAACTCTCTGTTCTTCGTTTAGATGATGCTTGTTCCGGCTACCCGAAGAAGATTTTGAGGAGCCTCTTCTACTATAGTGCGAGTAAAAAAGATGAAACCGTCTTATCCTAGAAACACTATCGCGATAACCTCACACACTTTAGAGGACTTTAATTTTTCTAAGGCAAACTGTCATCGACAGTGGTGATTCGATTTATACATCATCCATTGATGTTGGTAGAAAGTTAAACTATTTTCCATGTGCTTTCACATTACATGATGTTACGAGCAAATTGAACAATTATGGCCAACACTTAGGGCCTTTCAAACGCTTACAAGTTCGAATTAGTTGTAAAATATTAATAAATGAAATTTTTATTAAAACAATATAGTTTATTTTAAGGATTGAATTATAATTATTAATTATAAATTTTGATTGCAAATTTGATTATTACATAAGAATCTCTGATTGTAAATTTTAAAATTCAATAGTGTGACCGTAACTTTTACAATTGTGATAGTATGTATCTCATTTTGTAATTAACCCTATTTTTTATTTATTTTACGTTTTCATAAATGTTAATCATAAATACAGGATGGGTGCAGGAACGTTTTAGTGGGGTCAAAAAAAATTACGTGCATAGTATACAAAATGTGTATTAAAAACATTGATATTTATGTGTTATTCTAAATTATGAATTTAAAAATGTGCATAATAAACCACATTAAAATAAAAATATCTATCAAAATAAATTATTTGATAATAAACTCAATAATATATATTTATATTACATAATGATTTGATAAACTACCCCCTAAATAATTTTTATCATATAATATCAATATCTTTATTCAAAACTTATATAAGAAATTTCGAAAAAATTTCCCATGAACTATAATTTAAAATAAAAGTGACACTTAGAATTTTTTGTGCTGCAAATAGCACCCATGAACCACCGTATTTTCATATTTTGTCCTATGAACTACTACTTGTATCTAATTGCACTTTTAAATTTTATTTTTGGTAAACTTTAAATCCACTTAGAAATAAATTTTTTTTAAACTGTTAGATTTTCAAATCGATGATACTTATTCACTAAACCAGAGGTAGTTTCAAGACCTATACAGATATTCAACTGACCAATTTAACTTTGACGCAAAGAATCCCAACAACCTTTGTAAAATTTTTAAGAAAATAAAGATTAACAAAATTTCAACAGACATCCAATCGATAATTTACCTGTGACAAAAGTAGTAGAGAATGCTCGAGCTGGGCGATGTGCACCAATCAGGGTTTGAACGCACTATTGGTTTATAAATAATAAGTTTAATCGAGGTGAAAATTTGACCTTTTTTGGAAAATAAAATATTATTTTGAGTTGGATTTGAAGTCCTTTCAGAATAAAATTTATGGTGCAACTTGATATAAATGATAGTTCATATGGCAAAATATGAAAGGAAAAAAATTCGAAAAGGACTCTGAATTACGGTCATAACTATCGCACTTTTCAAATTAGGGGCATGGATCGTTATTTTTGACGGACCGGCCAACTTCATTAATAGTCGTTTGCTCCGTTAACGACATGCCGGACAACATCCAGAAGTCAATCAATAAACTAATAACATGTGAAATTAAAAAGAAAACACAAACACGACAAACACACATTCTTTTTCTCCCAACCTAGGTTTTCTATCTACCGCTCATCTAATTAGACACATGCATTCCCGATCTCAACCTTAACGTTCACCTTGTTGCTGTCGCCGCACCCCGTTGGAAAGTTTCACTTCGGTGAAGCTTCACTTATTTTTGGCTACCAGCCAAGTTTTGCGCCTCCACAGGCATGTGAGTAATTATTTAAGAGTTAGGGCATATTTGAATTTGAGGATTCAGTTTGTCATGTTGTATTTTTTGTGAGTAATCGTCAATGTAAGCCAGATTTTGAATTTCTTAAGCCCCCGTTTAGTAGAATGTATTAGTAATGGGATAGCATAAATAATACCAACTAAAGATGTTTAGTTCACTATCTGTATAAGTATTAATAATACGTATCATAAATTTTACTCTTTAAAACTCGTATTAACAATCTCATTCAATTTGGTGGTATTATTAATACACCTACATTCCATACGGGCTACCAAACGTAACCTAAGGTTATGAATGATTTCCTCATGCACTACATATTTCCAATTGAATTTACAGTTGATGCTTTTCAAATTTCTATTGAACAGACAGTTGATACTTGTCAAATTTCTTATTAAACAGACAGTCAATGCTCGTTTTAGTTTTATTTTCTTGTGAATTTGTAGATGTCATCATTAAAAAATGACAATATTCCGCCGCATCATGCCACTATCCCCCTAATGTTCTATGTTTGTCTCCTAAATTGTGTCACTGTAATAGACCCACTATAATCTAAAATTCATTCTGAACTCATAGCATATATGCTGTTTTTCACTCATGTCGTGGTTATTAGGTAAGCACGTGGTACCTTATTAGCATTGTTTATAAATTTTTCCCTAATGTTTATCGTTAGCCATGTTGGTAATGAAAATTTGTATCTTGTTCTCAGAGTAATAATGTAAGAAATTGTAACTTCTTTCAATGGGTGGTTGACAAAGACGTAGTAATTGGTGTGGAAAATATTTCAATCATGGAAGCAAAAGAGTCTGCAATAGCCTCGCAAGAAATTGAAGTGTACATAACATCAACTTGGAGAAGTAGTCAAAATGCACAACCAATTGATCTTGAAATAGAAGAGTACATAGTCATCAAAGAAAAAATGTTAATAATATATGTTGTTTTTTCTTTTTGTTGCTTTGTGTATATGAAAATGTAGAGGAAAGTTATAGGGACAATTGTGCTGTCTGAGTTCAATGAAATTTATCACTGCAATATGGCAATACTAAACAATTGTCTAGTTGTAGAGAACAAAGACAAGTAGATGGCTGTTACTGTGACAAACCAAAGCCACATCCCAAATGAGTATAACACTTAAATACCTTATAAATTATAGCACCATGAGTTTCATAAAAAAAGTACAATCAATTACATCCCAGAAAGCTATGGAACCTAAATCAGCCTGTGTTACTTCCCAAGAGTTATCCTGAGTTACATCTCTAAAAGTTATGGAACCTAAACAATCTTGAGTTACATCTAATAAATGCCCTGATTTACTCCATCTGTTAGACATCAAAAAGATATTTAAAATACCCTGAACTGCATATGTTAACTTCTACGCAAATAATTTAGTGAAACGTTGGTGTAATCCTAAGAAAACATCGTGTGTCCTCCATGTGACGGAAGATGGACATATTCCTTCGGAGGTTTAGGTTCATTAATAACATAATCTGTAGCTCTTGGTGTTGACCCCTGTATGCAATTGCAGCAAGAAGTGAGTATGAGTGAATAACAACATCATAAGCACACAAATCAACATAAATATTTACATTCAGTCCAAACTGAGCATCATCAAACTGATTTGCGTAATGATAATTAATTTACATTCAGTTTGGACATTTTGACCAAACTAGTCATCAACAAACTAATTTGAGCAGTTCAGTTAATTTACGTTCAATTAGAAGTACAATCAGCCCGGAAGGAATTGCAAGGAGGGCTGTCCTTTGTACTCTGATTAAAAAATGATAAACATGTTAGCATAAGCCCACTTTAAGTGGAACAGTGTGTATGTTGTAACAATGGCCATGTTTCGTAAATGCACCAGAAAGAACTCAAAAAACGTGAACTCAAACCATAACCGCAGTGAAGTGAAATAAGTAATCATAATAGCAATAGTGACACAATAAAGGAGACTATCAACTCGTGCCACAATATTTACGATCATCTAGCACAACACAATATTTACATCTTCATTCAGTCCAAATTGAACACAATATTTACAGCAAAGTGAAATTCTAACTCTTTTAGGTAACTAACCTGCCGGTCATTAAGGTCAGGTTGGACTTGAACCACCTCTTTTCTCCTTGACTGCACATTTGAGAATAATATTTAGCAAAATGCTTAAACCAGCAAATCAACACAAATATGAAAAATACACCGTCACATACCTTTACTTTCTTTACTCTCCCACCATTGTCCCTTAAAGCAGCTGAGGTATCATCTGGGGGTTGCTTCTTTTTCAAGTTGTATGCGGCTGCCCTGGTAGCATCCTTAACACTTTGAGCAAACCTCTTTGGATAGGTCATTTCTTTATTAGGACAGTTTCTTTTATTATGACCAAGTCCTTTGCATTGTCCACATAATTTATGCTCATCCACCTTGCATTTTCTTTTGGGGTCGCATGGTTCTGCCACATACCTTATTCTGATTTTTTTAAGCTCCTCGGCGGGCTGCCTCTTGTATAAAGGAGCCATAATCTCCTCACCATCTTCTCTTGGCTGCCACTCAGACGGCCATGGTAAAGGATCTACTCAGACCCATTGTAAACCTTCAAAAATACATTATTATTGTACCAGTGGTGGAGAAAATCGATATACTTTCTACTTGCACACATTATAGTTGCACAACCATGCATACATGGCATTCCGGTGAGATCCACCACACACCTCAATTGCATGATCTAAGTTGAAAATCAACTCTTAAATCACTCGGCCTTGTGTGATTAACTCACGACACTTTCGGAACTGAAATCTGTATTATAATGCTTCGCCCTCTTCTGATTATCCTGTAGCTTGCGCCAAATCTTGAGGCGGATTGTTGTATTCATCTTGTACATGTCGGTCTGCTTGTCACGAAACCTTTTCATCATTAGCTTCCGATAATTTCCAGGCATGTAATGATTGGCTTATTCATTGCTTCTTTAATATAGGAGTTGAAACACTCTGATATGTTGCTGCATAAGACATCACTTTTCATTTGGAGGTTGAAGGTTGAAGGTTTGTCTAGACCAAGCTGAGGGTTTAAGCTTCAATAAGTAATTGTACACATTCACATCTAACACTTTCACTTCTTCCATTGCAGCAACAAACTGGCCATGAGTCGCAGGTCTAGCACAGGCCCACATTGCATCCTTAAGTTTGTTATCCTTGTATATTTTGCTTAAATTTGTGTATAAATGTCTCACACAAAATTTGTGATCAGCTTCAAGTGCTAACTCCTTCAGCATTTTTTCCAATCTTTAAGTAAGAAAAGGAAGAAGTTGTGTAGTTATTTAGAGCAAAATAACTAACTGTCAACTATAATACAAGCACACAAAATGAGGCATCTGGAATTTAATTAACCGTACACAAAAGTTGTTAGCTAGGAAATAAAAAAGTACCAAATCAGAACTTGGTAACTCACCTTTTGTTGGTAAAAAATGAAGCATCAATTTTCTTCCCTTGAATTTCCAAGATCCTTCAGCAAATTTTGAAACCACAACCATGTGCTCTTTGATTCTGAATCACATGAAACATGTTCTCATTTCCATCTCTTCCAACTGCACTATGAATCTACCCAATGTAAGCGCCTTTCAAGTGACATGCGTCCAGACTAATGATTGCCTACAACCAGCTACAAACCTTCTCTTGCAGGCATCCAGGCAGACGTAAATCCGCTATAATCACCCCTCGCTAGTCTTCGATTTGAAATCGCTCTCTGAATTCCACTTGCATAGGACTGTTCTGTAGTTGCGCAACAACCTGTACTATTCCCCTTTCGCACCATTAATTGGTTTCAAGACATGTTTCTTTATGTTGTAGTATTTACGGTATGATATATTCACCTCAAACTCTCTCTTCACATGCTTGGAAAAGGCGTCAACACTCCAGCTTGGATTATCACAGAAACTTTCTAAATACCTTTCGCTAAGGAATTTCGAAGTGATTCTTAAATTGTGGAAATCTCTCCCACAGTTTTCATGGGGCACAAGTGACTTGATATGAAAGTATGAACTGCCATTTGCTTCTTTAACCAGCGATGCCCGAATCTGCCAAGGACAGTCTCCCCTATATTGAGCAGAAATTCTCCATGACTTGTTGTTCACTAAGTCGAAGTCAAATCCACACATGATTGCGTATTATGTTAAAGCACGACGAAAAAATTTCTATTTTTAAATTGCATTCCAATGCTAATGTCAATGTTTTGCCTAAGACCTATTTTTTGCATTAAAAATAAGGTATCTTATTCGACCCTCTCCATAGCAATTATCACTTGCTGTCAATAACTCATATGAAGGCACATAAGTCTCATCCGCCTCATCGAACTCTCACGTTCCCTGTCTCCTAATATCTATCTCATCAATCGAGTGTTGCACGTGGTCATGACCATGTGAAATCTCAGCCTCTAATGTGCAAAACATATCTTCCTTGTCAAGCTCAATATCTGGGTCTAAGAAATCAATCAACTCACTACTTTCACGATTATCTAAAACAGGCCCCTCTTCTGGCATTGAAGTTGCGTTGGTCATAGGTATGTTGGATGTGGGGGAAGGGGTGCGGACAAGGGCTTTATGTTGTCTAACAATTTGGTCATCTTCACACCGCTCACTGGGGCTCACAACGGAGTCTGGAGCATGCTCAACCGAGTCAAATCCTTTTTTAATTGGGTTTGCTACTTTATTCCCGAGATAGGGGGTGGGATTTGGTCATCCAGGCCAAGAGATTGGGTATGAGAATCTGTCACCACCTGGTCCTTCATCTTCAGGGATACATACCATCTGCAAGTTTTCCTGTCAACTGACATCTTCAAGAAAACTTCAGCTGTCTCTCCATCTTTTAACATCTCGATTATGTCCACCCAATCCCTATCTTTAGCCAACGGGTGACGAAACCCATATTAGTAATTACAAATTTCCAAAACTTCACAGCATCTTTACTATAACCATAGTTAGTACTCAAGTTCTCAAAATTAAAAAGAGTGAGAGTGTCTGTGTCGATTTCCTTGACAATCTCCGAGCTCCCATCCATATATTCCTCAGAATCACCCCTAAAAACCTTCCTTTATACCGTACCTTAACGTTGATTCTCATCGACATTGTGTGCGGCAGAGCGGAGCTTTACCGGCAGGGTGTGACGACAACAACAAGGTGGGGGACAATGTGGGGTTGAGAATCGAGAGTGAGATTAGAAATGTTTGTGTCCATTCGATGTGCGGCAGATAAAAAACCTAGGTTGAGAGAAAAGAGTGTGTGCTTGTCGTGTTTGTGTTTTCTTTATTATTTCACAGGTTATTGGTTTATTAGTTGATAGTTTAAATGATAGTTAATGGCTATTATTTGCAACAAAAAAAAATTAAGTGTCACTCTTATTTTAAATGATAGTTTATGGGACAATGTTAAACTTTTTTCTAATCCTAATTTTGAAGTCGTTTTAGTTTAATTTGAATAGATTAAGAAAATGTTAATGGTAGTGATTGAGCAATTTAATTGATAGACTGTTATTTTTTTTATTTAAAAAAATACGTGTAAAAAGTGAAATTGATAGATTATTACTGATGAAGAATAATTCTTTTAAGAGATTAATATTTGATATTTTAAAATAGTTGTTAATATTAAATATACATTAAAAATGGTTAAGTGACAAATAAAAATGAATA
>NQLW01000607.1:78390-112810 GCA_002312845.1 Kalanchoe fedtschenkoi
GGCTGATTGCTGACGCCATCGTTTCCGAAATGCAGGCGGCTCTCGCCGGCGCTGACGTCGGCAAATCGGCCAGCGAGGGGGTCAAGCTGCTCGTGTCCTACGCGTCTCCCCTCCCAACTGGGTACGTGGGTCGTCCCCAGATTTATCAAAAATACAAAAAGTTTCCATCTTTTTGAAGATCACACATGACATCATGATGTTGTTGTGTGCTTTTGCAGGGTTGAAGAAGGGCTGTTCTATGGAGTGAATCTCAGAGGGACTGATTACTTGATGCTGAGAGCCCGGCTGGGCGGAAAGGATCAGTGCTTTGCCGATCTGGAGCGGCAGGAGGTCGCTGTGCCGTCACACCTGCTGAATGCGCCTACTCAGGTTCATATGGCCAGACATCATGCTTGCTTTCGTATTCATGTCTCTTCACAAACATCTGTAATGCACTTTAGTCTATGAGCTCTGTATGATCTTCTCAAGGCTCTAGGTAGGCTAAAGTCGAGGTGGTCTGGTTTTTCGAGCTCGCCCTGTTTCTTGATCTGTTGTCGCGCTTCGAGTCATTTGTGAGATTGTATGATCTTGCAGGAGCTGTTTGATCACATTGCCGGGAACTTGGCCAAATTTGCAGCTGGCCAAGGGAGTGAGAGTGCTGCTTCCACTGCCAAACGGAAGCTGGGTTTCACCGTGTCACATCCGGTGGACCAAACTCTGTCTCCTGTTGCAGCCATAAACTGGAGGCATTTCTCAGCTAATGATCCGGTTCGCAGTATTCTGACTCTATCATGTGCTCCATTGGCAGTATTCTGTCTCTAAATAAAACCTGAATTTTTGGGTTTTCAGGCAGGAAAGAACTTGGTGGATCAGTTCAACAATGCTTTGGCGAAACATGGACTCAAGCTGCAAGTCGATTCACTGGTACTGTATTCCTTTTCTTTCTTTTTCCTTTTGGATTTTGGATCACTGGCTGGTTACTGAGCAGGTGGATGAGACAACCGGAGATCTGGCAGGCGGGCGGTACTACAGCAAGGACGCAATTGCAGCTATAACTTTAGGAATGTATACGAACGCTGCTTACGTAGCTCCAGCGCGGGCTCTACCTCTGTGGGATGGGCCACCGACGAGGTCTGGCGAGATGGTTAGTAAGTAGGAGCCTCCAGCTCTGTGCAAGTGTAGGAAGCCTGACTACATGAGTGACCTGAACTATGCGCTAGTTTTGTAGGTTCTCAACATGGACTGGGGAGGTTTCGTCAACTCCCATCTTCCCATTAGCAAGTTCGACGCTGAACTGGACGCTGAAAGCTCCGATCCCGCTTGTCGAGTAAAAGCCTTTTCCGCATACTCTTTAGCTGCAAACAGCCAATCCTTGTCTGCATTTAGCTGCATATTTTTCTTACTTTGATTCTTCTGCCAGGCATTTGAAAAGCTGATATCGGGAATGTACCTGGGAGAGATTGTGCGAAGAGTCTTGCTGAGGATGGCTCAGGAAACAGCCCTGTTTGGGGACTCTGTGCCTGAAAAACTGCGTGTTTCATACATGTTAAGGTGGGCAGGCTAACTGGTATATTATCGCAAATTTATCAATTTTTACAGAATGAAAAAGGGTTTGATTTACCCTGTTTTACAGATCCCCAGATATGGCTGCGATGCACCAAGACACGTCCGAGGATCGTCAAGTGGTAAATGAGAAACTGCAGGAAATTTTCGGGGCAAGTTCCTTGATTTTAACAAGAAATGTTTACAAGTGACTCACCTGAGTCATGGAACTAAATTCTGGAATCATATGTTTTCATTTGATAATTCAGATCAGCGACAGTACTCCATTTGCGAGGGAGGTGGTGGCCGACGTCTGTGACATTGTAGCAGAACGAGCTGCGCGCTTGGCAGGTGCTGGCGTAGTGGCCATTGTGAAAAAGCTTGACCGAATCAAGAACAAAAGGAGTGTCATAATAGTCGAAGGCGGACTCTACGAGCACTACAGAGTCTTCAGAAACTACTTGCATAGCAGCATATGGGAGATGCTCGGCAGTGAGCTGTCAGACAATGTGGTCATCGAGCATTCTCACGGTGGCTCTGGTGCTGGAGCTCTGTTCATGGCTGCTTCAAAAGTGGATGATATGAGCTCCCCTGAGGAGAGAGATGTGCTAGGAAGTTAAGAGAGAAGTCGGTTCTTTACTTTATCTACATCATAAGATCTTCATTAGGCTTCCGCAATCTATACCTGTAGTAATTTGGAAACATCTACGTTTAGTAGTTGCTTTTTTATTAATGTTTCACTAGAGGAAGAAGATAAACAACAAATGTTGAGATGAGTATATTTTACACAATTGAGCTTCAAAGACTCAGCTATTGTCTCATTTCTTTAGAACAATACTTGCATGCTATAAATTTAAGAATCAATTTTTTTAAAAGAAAAAACGAATCAGGAACAAAGTTGCTTGGCGGTTGTGCATAGTTGTGAGCCATCTCGCAAATTGCATATGAAATTTGAAAAACCTGAATCTCCTACCTTCACGTGTAGAAGCTTTTTAAATTCCCAGAAAAATGCAAGCCTAGTTTGCATTATTTATTTTGACCGCAACAGGGTCAGAACAGTATGGGCATGCTCCGAACAATACATTGAATGACCTGTGAGAGTAGCCAGTGAGTACAGATGAGCCGCAGAAGTTAAGAAATACTTAGTATACAAGGAAAATAGACTTACTGCCTTGTTGTTGTTATGGAACGCAGCCAATCCACAAGACAGACGCTATGAAAAGCCTTGCGGCAATTTTTGTTGTCACATGTATAATCAGTTCCACTTCCACTACTGGTCCCCAGCTCAGTATCTGATTATTTTTACATTCAACCATCAAAGTTCGGCGCATGAGAAAATCAGAAGGAAGCATCGTGCGTCAATCATTACCTGTGGGAAGATATTGAGCATAACAGATTCCGCATTCTAATTGCCGATGATCCATATCGACATCAGGAGGTCCTTGAAGTTGAATCTCCAACACCTTTGCAAGATTTTCCACAAACGATTTATGTTCACTCCTACAAAGAAAAAGAAGGTCCTGAGAATGATTTCTAGATCAAAACTCCCCTTTTGAAATAAAATCCATTGGAAGATCGGGATACAGCATGCGTTTATAAGCAATCGAATTTACCATAGTCTTGCATTACTTCGCCATAACTTTTTCAACGAGCTCACATGCGACTCTGAACCAATAAAACGAGACCTAAAATGAACTAAGTCAGCTTCAGAAATACTGAGAAAATAAGGAAAGAGAAAGTCTAATATGAAAATGTTATTCTTACTCCGGCATAGATTTGGGATCATCAGCATTGACATTTACAACAAGCACACAATCATTTCCTAAAAGCATAAAAAATAAGAGTACGTACATGTTGAAAAGTAGATTAACCCATGGAATACATTTTGCAAGTGTTATTGGAGGTTTTCTCACCTATATTGATGTGGCGAAATGATACAGACCGAGATGGTTGTTCTGGACCAACAACCAGGAGAGACTTGTCAATATTTTCCATAACAGACCAGAAGTCTTGAAGTTCCTCCACATGCTGAAGAAGCAATATCATTCAGTAACTAAATCACCAAATTAAAGAATTGGGTCAGGACAAGACGAACACTAGATGAGAATACCTTAATAAATTGCTCGACAACATCTTTCAACCTTGAATTAGGGTACCACTTCAATGAAAATAAATGAGGTACATCCTGTCACAATTTACAAATCAATGGCTTTACTGATCAGCTATTTATTTTAGGACAGTCAGTATTTCATGAACAACCAGATGGAGTGAGAAATCCTATCTGGAGCTCAGAAAATAACTTAAACTAACCGATGAAATCGCAGGAGGGCGCTTCGGGTAGTTTTTATCCAATACAATTTCCAAGATATGAAATCTTCCGCTTTTATCTCTAGAACCAAAAATAAAGCAACCATAACAACATAACCAAAAGGATCTGCGCTAGAATCCACAATGCCACTGTGCGTTCTTCACTTAATATCGAACTGAAACAACACAACTTACAAGATCTTAAAGCTCATGATTGTTAAATCTCCATTTGCCCATACCAAATGTTCCCATCCAATCTCTTCGATCTGCAAATTTAAGGTAAATACAATGTGTAAACTGGTGAGATTGACGGATGAGTTTATTCTCAGAGATTGTTGGAACAAAAAAGCAGTGACTCAATAAACAGTGTCGAAATATACTAATGGCTCCAATATCAAAGATAGCTAGTTTAGAACCTAATGAAGTTCCTAGTTTGATTGGACAATTTACATATCAAAGAAATTGTGACATAAGAAAAAATTGATTATGGGGCGGGGAAAGGCATTAAGTATTCATTTCAGACTGTAAAACTGAAAAACAAAATACAAGTTACCTGTAGTTGAACAGTTTGATAAAATATTGACATAGCAAGTTCTTCAGTCTCTGTCAAATAAAATAATTAAGAAAGGCGCAACCAAATACTTGGAAACTGTGTACCAAACCCACAAATCAAAAACAAATATTCATTCTAGGAAACCGAAATCAAAGAGAATGAAACATAAATTTTACCCAAAGCGCAGGTTTATTACATAACACGTTTTCAACTATGGACGAGACAAGCATATGATTTTCTATGTCAGTAACAGAACTGATAGTCAAATTTCTCTTAGCACCTCTCATGCATGAAGCTAGAATCCATTAGGGCACCAAATAAGAGCAGCTAATTATCATGGTTGACTGCTCATCACCAGAATGATAACAACATAGACAAACAAGTTAAATGTGAAATCCACAATTCTTTCCTTTCTGTCAGTCATATAGATGGAACAGAGGCATTGCCTGTCAAAATTTTCTGCGAGTCAATACATCAAACACCTTACACGCATGCACTATCTCCCACCCGCCAACCCACCTCTACTGACATAAACACGCAAACACTTTGCAGCTTCATGTCGACCTTCACCAGCGGCTATGAAAACCGCCCAATAATTCGGAATCAAATCCCCACACCAGAATCAAACACCACAAACATGACTCACAATGTATCAACAAAACGAAAAAAAGTCGAAGCCTTTCGTCGAACCCTTTGCCCGAAATGAGACGTGGAGCACGAGAGTTAGCAGTCGGCGGCAGTCAAATCGGTCGCGCAGTTGGTGGGCGTCAGACTTCGCTCGGAAACCTCGTTCCTCACTTCCTCTTCGCATGCAGATTGAGTTTAAATTAAATACACCAGCACCCCACATACTTACGTAATTCACATAATTTCACCGCTGTAGAAAAATAAAGTGCGGAAACGTAAATTCATAATTTCTAATCAGAGACAAAAAATTATTTTTCATCTTGACAAGTGCTGTGCAGGAGGAGATCGAGCTGCAAGATGAATGAAATGAAGCAGATAACAATTAAAAACCAGAGCAAGACAAAACTGGAACATCAACCAGCACCACCTCCAGCAGCCAGCCGACAATCCTGAGAGCGAACTGCACGTGTCAGCAACCATAACTACTGCTCCTCCTCATCATCTTCTACGGTGTTTTACGCCTATTAGCGAACGCTCACTACGTGTTTCAACACCCACTACTTGAACTGCATTTGTACATCTTGCTAAATGTCATCTCTTTTTTCTCCTCCTTCAACTTCCGCCATGATTTTTCAGCCGGCCGGTTGATAGCTTCAGCAAATTTCACTACACTTAATTAATGAGCTGGGTATCTTCTGGTTCTCATAAATGAAACAGTAGATAAAATTGAAAAATACATCGATATGTGATGCTGGATCAGACGCCTTTACATGCGAGCTAATAACAGCGACAAGTCTGAACTTATTGTGAGAGCCAAAGAGGAGTCGCTGAAATCCAACAAACGACGCCGTCTGGCGAAGGCGGGAAGAGCGCAGTTCAGCAAACGACGTCGTTTGGCGAAGGCGGGATGAACGAACGGAAGCAAGCGACGTCGTTTGATAAGAAGCGGGAAAATTAGTTACGCGAAACGTCGCCGTTTCGTCTATAACTTCTGCATTTGTTTTCCTGTAAAGCTGATTTTCTCAGCCTATTTAAGTGTCATTTTCCCCTTGTAATCGACTCACTTTTTCTGAATGCAAGAGATGAAAATGTTATTTAGATTGTGCTCTCTCATTCTGGTGAAGAAACCCTAATTTTGGTTTCATGGTATCAGAGCCACAATCTTCTGAAGTCGATATCTTCAACTGGTATTCTCTGTTTTTTTTCATCTGTTATTGCTGCGTTCTGGTGAATTTTGTTAGCAACCTGTTGAGAAATCCTGCCCAATCTTGTTCGATTCTTATTCGTCTATACCTTTATTTGCCTTGAGAATGGATATGCCTGAAGTACGATCGTCTGATCACAGAAATGCTTCGATTGAAACTACTGAACCTGTATATGTTGGTAGTAATTCACAACTGTCATCAAGACATCCTTTTTATGTGAAACCTTGCGAGCATTCAGGCACGATTATTACTCCAATTGTCCTCTCGGGTTTTGATAACTTTGAGCTGTGGAAACAAAGCATTATTGTTGCATTATAGAAACAAACTCTGTTTCATATATGGAACTGCAGAAGCTCCAAGAATGAATTCTGAACTTTGGTATGATTATAGTTGTGCAAATGGAACTGTTGTTGCATGGTTAAACAATTCATTAGCATCTGATATTGCAAAGACTGTGATGTATATAAAAGATGCAGCTGAAATTTGGAACGAATTGACAACAAGATTCAGTGAAAAGAATGGTCCAAAGAGAGCTCACTTACAATCTGAATATTACTCACTGAAACAAGAGAACCTGTCTGTTTATCAATACTATGCTAGACTTAAAAGCCTCATGGATTCCATCAGGAATTTGGTGAATATAAAATCTTGTGATTGTTCAGTAAAATGTGCTAAACATATGGATGAAAGGTTGAAGGAGGAGGAGGACCAAACCATGCATTTTCTGATGGGTTTAAGGGAAGAATTTTTAACCATAAGGAGCACAATTTTACTTATGCAACCTGTTCCCAAACTAGAAGCAGCATATGCTATGGTGATACAGGAAGCTCATCAGAGACAAACTGCTGTCAGAAACACAGTTGAAGCTACTGCATTTCTAAGAAGATCAGCTTATAGCCATCCAAGTAATTCTGATAGGAAATTCCAAAAGAATGATGACAGAACAAATGTTGAATGTTCTTACTGCAAAAAGACTGGTCATACCAAAGTAAATTGCTACAGACTGATTGGTTTTCCTGAGAATCACAAACTCTACAAACCTCCTACACCTCAACAGATTGCTAACAGAAAAAGGTTTGCATCCTATGGACAAGCTAACAGTGCTGTTACTGCTCCAAATTCTGAAACTATACCAGCTACTTACAGTTCAGCAAACGATGATCAGAAGAGTTTTACAGCAGCTCAAGTCCAAGAAATAATCCAAATGATGCAGCCAAAACAAAGTACAGATATCTCTACTTCCACAGCCAACACTGCCATGTCAGGTAAACCAAGTTGTTTTTCAGTATTAATTGACAAAGATGTTTGGATTATTGATTCAGGAGCTTCTAACCATAGTACCCATCAGTTTCATCTGCTCCAAAATCCTAAATCCATTCAATCTTCCATTTATCTGCCAAATGGAAAATTTACTTCCATTACCCACAAAGGTTCAGTGCAAATATCCTCCACATTACAGTTACAAGATGTGCTTTTTGTTCCCACATTTCACTACAACCTTTTATCTGTCTCTCAATTACTCAAACAGACCTCTCATTCACTAACATTCTCTGCCACATCTTGTACATTTCAGGACCATTTGTTGAAGAAGAAATATGTGACTGGTGAGCAGTCTCAGGGAATATATAGTCTTATCCTTCCTTCTTTGGCCAACACAGTTGTTCCTCCCTCATCTCAGTCCTCATTGTGGCATTTAAGGTTGGGGCATGCATCATACACTCTGTTGAAACATTTACCTGACCTAAACATCTCCTCTCCACTACCTGATGATTCCTGCTCTATATGTCATATAGCTAAACAGACAAGACTTCCTTTTCCCACCAGTACCACAAAATCATCCAGTATATTCCAGCTTATCCATTGTGACATTTGGGGACCATATAGACACAAAACATATAATGGTTTCTCTAACTTTCTCACCATTGTTGATGACTATAGTAGATGTACTTGGGTCTACTTACTCAAACATAAGTCTGAAACAACTTCCCTTCTTATCCAATTTACTGCCTATGTACTTACTCAGTTTCATACCTCAATAAAAGTCCTGAGATCAGACAATGGCACAGAATTTGTGAATGATTCTTTATCCACTTTCCTACTCTCAAAAGGAATTATACATCAAACATCTTGTGTAGAATCTCCTCAACAGAATGGTGAAGTAGAGAGGAAACATAGACACATTCTAGATCTTGCTAGAGCTCTCAGATTTCAGGCATCTCTCCCAATTTCTTTTTGGGGAGATTGTGTTCTTACCTCAGTTTACCTCATCAACAGGCTTCCCTCCACAGTTCTCCACCATAAAACACCATATGAAATGTTGTTTCAGACCAAACCATCCTATTCCCAGCTCAGAGTGTTTGGATGTTTATGCTATGCTTCAACCTTGAAATCTCACAGACACAAATTCTCCCCTAGAGCCATTGAATGTGTCTTTCTTGGCTATCCATTTGGAAAAAAGGGCTACAAACTTCTTGACATTCAGTCCAAAACCATCCTTTATAGCAGAGATGTGGTGTTTGTGGAAAACTCCTTTCCTTTCCAGAAATCAGCCATCACTTCCACTCATACACCACCTCTTCAGCCTTCACAGGATCCCTGCTCTCACTGCTTTGATCATCTACAATCATCACTACACTCACCAGTTCACCAGTCCTGTACCATTCCAAATTCTCCTGTTACATCCCCTGGTCTACCTACATCTGAGTCCTCAACTTCTCCTGTCTCAGATTCTTCAAACCTTCCACAAATCTCAACCAGTAGACCTCTGAGACAGATTCAGTTACCTACCAAATTCAAAGACTATCATATTCCCCTAAAGACTGGACTTCCTCATACTCATATTTCTTCCTTCTCAAAGGTACTATATCCTATCTCCAACTTTGTCTCTTATTCCAAACTTCACTCTTCTTATCTTTCCTATATTTTCTCTATCACAAAATACACTAAACCATCCTCTTACACTCAGGCTGTTAAAGATCCCCACTGGGTCTCAGCTATGAATCAAGAACTTCAAGCATTAGAACTCAATAATACTTGGACTGTGACTGAGTTACCTGCAGGAAAGAAGGCTGTTGGATGTAAGTGGATTTACAAAGTTAAATACAAAGCTGATGGTTCTCTAGAAAGGTTCAAAGCTAGATTGGTTGCCAAAGGATATACTCAAACTGCTGGCCTGGATTACTTTGAGACATTTGCTCCAGTAGCAAAGATGTCTACTGTCCGCATTATTCTTGCTGTTGCGGCTTACAAAGGCTGGAAACTAAACCAAATGGATGTTACTAATGCCTTTCTCCATGGGGAACTTCAAGAAGAAGTTTATATGACTATTCCTCAAGGCTATAGTCTACCTTCTCCTTCATCTTTTCAACATCCGGTTTGCAAGCTTCTTAAGTCCTTATATGGACTAAAACAGGCTCCTCGGCAATGGTTTCATAAGTTCTCATCAGCCTTAATCTCTTATGGCTTTCACCAGAGTCCAAGTGATCACTCCTTATTCATTCATACCAATGATTCAAGTATTACCATTCTACTGGTATATGTTGATGACATTCTTGTGACTGGTAACTCTCCTCCAGCTATTCATCAACTTAAAAGTTACCTTGCCACACAATTTCTTATCAAAGATCTTGGTACTTTGCATTATTTCTTGGGCATTGAAGTAGCACATTCACCGTCTGGTCTATATTTGTGTCAGCGCAAATATACATTAGAGTTGCTCAAAGACACTGGTTTTTTAGCCTGTAAGCCCAGTGCTGCCCCTATGGATCATCATACTCATCTTGCGAAAGTAACTAGTTCTACTCTTCCTAATCCAGAAATTTATCGGCGTCTCATTGGTCGCCTTGTATATCTTACCATCACCAGACCTGAGATCAGTTTTGCTGTTCATGCTCTCAGTCAGTTTATGGTATTGCCCTGTCAACATCACTACTCTGCTGCTCTTCGTGTTGTTCGTTTTCTGAAGAATGCTCCTGGACAAGGCTTGCTTTACCCTGTCCGTTCCTCTCTTCCAACTTTACGAGCTTACTGTGACGCTGATTGGGGGTCCTGTCCTATTACTCGCCGCTCAGTATCAGCTTACTGTGTCTTTCTTGGAGATGCTCTGGTTAGCTGGAAGTGCAAGAAACAGACAACTATTGCTCGGTCGTCCGAAGAGGCAGAGTATCGCTCCTTAGCGAATGTCACTTGTGAACTCCTTTGGATGCTTCCTCTCCTGCAATCTTTGGGACTTTCCATTCCATCTCCTGTTCCGGTCTTCTCGGACAGCAAATCAGCGGTGGCGATTGCTCATAATCCAGTGTTCCATGAGCGAACTAAGCACATCGAAATTGATTGTCGCTTGGTCCGTGACAATGTTTCCGCCGGGGTGATTTCCCTCCATCATGTTCCCTCAGACCTTCAACTTGCGGACCTTCTCACCAAACCATTGTGTCCAGCTGTGTTTCATAAGCTCTGTAACAAGCTCGGTCTCTATAACCTGTATCACGCCGAGCTTCACGAGGGGTGTGAGAGCCAAAGAGGAGTCGCTGAAATCCAACAAACGACGCCGTCTGGCGAAGGCGGGAAGAGCACAGTTCAGCAAACGACGTCGTCTGGCGAAGGCGGGATGAACGAACGGAAGCAAGCGACGTCGTTTGATAAGAAGCGGGAAAATTAGTTACGCGAAACGTCGCCGTTTCGTCTGTAACTTCTGCATTTGTTTTCCTGTAAAGCTGATTTTCTCAGCCTATTTAAGTGTCATTTTCCCCTTGTAATCGATTCACTTTTTCTGAATGCAAGAGATGAAAATGTTATTTAGATTGTGTTCTCTCATTCTGCTGAAGAAACCCTAATTTTGGTTTCACTTATTATGCAGCTTATCTCTATTTAATTGTAGCTAGTGTAATGATTGATGACAGGTTTCTGTCCTGGTATTGTCGTCAAGCCTGCCCTGGCCTTACAGCTAGTGCAAGATGGTAGTTTCAGTTGCACAGTCTCCCTCCAAAAAAAATTAATTATTAATATGATGTTATCAATCATGGGTAGACTCAGTGTTGTGTAAGTTGACATTTGTCTGAAATCGAATGAAAATAAGGGAGAAGAGGCAAGAGGACAGTTAGATGTGATCAAGTTAAGATCGACAATGATAAGAGCATCAGACAGACAACATGAATCAACCAGACCAACCAACCCCACCCAACTGGTGGGTGAGATTGTATATGCTCCACCATCTCTTCACCTGCTGTAACACTTTCAGACAAAGTGTGGACATCGTATACATTATGTATCATCGGTACATATTTGTCACTTTGATCCGTCGCATCTCAATCGTTGAAAATTTTAAAAAAATTCAATACTAAGAATAAATCGACATATATCACTGTAATTTTTCAACAGGTGATTCTCCATTCATAATGCATGTTTGTGAATGATATCACTCTTTATGACATAGCATGTTGTTCTATCTTAATTGATTGCGGGTTCAGCTTCGGCATTCAAGTTTAAGGAGATAAGTAACTTGTAGAAACATAAAATACGCAGGGCATAATTCATCGATAAAAGTCTTGATTTCGTAGCTAAAAAGTATCGATTAAAATGCGTGATTTACCACGCTGTCTGTGTCGATCAATCTCGAAACAGAACTGAGCACCAGGTATGTGAAATATATGCAAGAAAAGCATATGGAATAAAGCTTTTATACACATGGCTGCTGACAAGGTGTGTTTAGTTTACAGTGCTGCTAGAGCTTCGCACGCCTTAATTCATCATATCTGGAAAAAGCCGATGACAGATGAGGATTGAGGTGGAGAAAGCTAGCTGCCCGAGGATGATCACATCACAGAAAAACTATGATAAGGTTTCAGTTGCTCAGCAGGCTCGGTGACGAAGGGGTCGTTGAAAAGCATGTGTTTTTCGGAAGACGTGAGGAAGTTAATAATAGGATGGCTGATGTCGTTGTTGCTGCGGAGGTGGTCGGTCAGCGACTGGCAGGAGGGGCACATGGAGAGCCTGGCGGTCTTGTGGAACGGCTGATGCTGTGAAGCCTGTTTGAGTGCTCTCAGCTCCTTCCGCAGCCTATCGTTTTCATCTGTCAGCCGCTCGCAGCACCTTTTCAGGAACTCACAGTCCACTTCGGTCTGCTTCAGCTTCGTCCTGCACGCGCCAAGTTCATCAACATATATATTTTAAGGTTGATTTTTTTATTAAAGAGAAGAAAATTAGTTTCAGCTTTTGTGGTTCGTGTTCGAACCTTGCTCTCCGGTTCTGGAACCAGACCTCGACCTGGCGCGGAAGTAAGTTGAGCTGCCGCGCCAGAGCCTCCTTCTGCTTCTGATGGAGGGTGGTTTGGAGCTTGAAGCTGTCCTCCAGCAGAGCGGACTGCTCCTTGTTGAGCCTCAGCTTCTTCCTGATGATATTGTTGCTAACATCCTCGTACGCATCATTAATGTTATTTGCAACTCCATACGCCCTCTCCCTCTTAACACTGTTCACGCTGTTGGATAAGGAAGATATCTGGTCGTCGTCATAGTCGTCAAGCTTGTTGGTGGGGAAGAGGAGGCTGAGGGTCAGGGAGGGCTGGTGGTCGTAGGAGATGATGTGGTGGTCGTGGGTCGAGGAGAGGGAGAGGCCGAGAGGTGGGACGGGGGCGGTGCGAAGGGCTAGACCGAGGAGGAGGCCGCGGCCGTCAAGAGGAGGAGACATGTTGAGTGGTAGGAAGAAGAAAAAGGTGATGGGTATTTGTAGACAAGTGTGGAAGTGGAAATGAGCTGATGATGATGAGTGGTGTGGCTGGGTAGCGTTGATTATCGTTGCGGTGAGATTGAGTGAGTGAGTCAAGTTATTTATTGGTGATCAGTTGATTGTGCGCTGCCGACACATGCGTACGACCCCCATACATATAAATCTTTCTCTCTTTCTTTTATACGTATATAATATTCCTTCATTCATTCCCAGTTTCACACAATACCCAATCCCACACCCACCAGATATACATAATATATCTCCCTCTTTTTGCTTGTATCCCTGATTAAGAGACATGTAATGCAGAATTGACTTTTCTGTTTTATCTTTTTTTTTGAAAAAAACCAACAACAATAATAAATTTGAGGAGTGGTACCAGCAACGAAGCTTGAGGCAGCCCAATAACAAGCAGGGTTTTGCAAGGCACGCGATTGGTCCGTAGGTGTAACACACAATGAATGTTGAGACAGCCCGATCATAATCATGGTTTTTGCAAGCTCCACTTGAATGCCGACCGCCAGCCGGACGCGCAAGCTTCCTTGTTAGAATAAGAAACCTTCCTCATACGTTTTTTCCTGATTGCGCAATCCTCAGAGAAGACGAGGTCAGATGATGATTGGTGGCTAATTATGTTTCATTTTTCGATAAAGCATTGTTAAAGGCACCAATACCTCAAACTCACTACCTAACCCAAAAAAAAAAAAAAAAACTCTGTTCCCTCCCATCACTCAGAATTCAATCTTAATGAAGTCGATCTGCATTAAGATTATGCATATCCAAGCAAAGTACAGAACATATATGTCTCAGGACACACTGAAAGACAAGCGATGCAGTTATACAAGGTACAATCTCACTTTAAGAGTTTCAATTTGAGGGATAAATACCAGAACAAACATTTGGTGTCTGCTTCATTCCATGAACTCAAAATGCAAACACCAGCGGGAATATTAAACATTCATCATCACCACCTATTGTACGCATAAACCCTATCCTGCCATTCGCTCGCAACAAATGTCCATGCGCAAACATAATCGAGGCCATAATAGAATCGAATCGAACAGACACCTTCCGCAGCTGTAACGCTCCTTCCTCTGCCGTATCGACCCCGATCGCGCACCTGATCGGCACCCGGAGCTTCTAGCTTAAAAGCACGTTCGAGAAAGCTCCTGGCGTGACCTGAAGACGACGGAAGCGACAAAGGAATAGTGTAAAAGTGACGCCGTATCGGTTGCAGATCGCCACGGGTGTGGACAGGACAAGCGCAATTTTAACAGGAAACGTGAAATTGCGAATACGCACATGGCGGGGTGGATGATGGGGAGGCAGGTGCATTTGGCCAGCCCAATGGGCTTTAAACTGTTGGGCTTTTTTATCTCTTATGTTTTATCTGACTTTGATGATTATTAAACAATCTTTTGGTTCTCAATTTACAAAATTTTGAAGAAAATTTTTTTTTGTTCAAAAAATTATTTTTAAAAATATTCTCACGAGATTAAAATAAAATTAAAAATTAAAAAGATTCATAGGAATTTTATTCTTTGCAAATTTTTCATCTCATTTTTATTTTTATTTCCCCTACATGCAAACTGTCTTTTAAGAGTTTAGGCTGTAATGGGTTAACAAAAATACCTTAAGAAGGAAAATAAGAGTGAAAGGTGAAAAATAATTATCTGGTTTAGATAAAAATATTGAAGAAATGACAAATAATTGAATGTCATAACAATGAAAAATATTACTTTTTGAAATATTTCACGATAATCAAATAAGTGTGAGGGCTTTTGTCACGTGGCACATTAAAATATTTTAAAAAGATTCGAATCAATGATAATTCGTCACGTGTTACTTTGCATATTTTCAACGCGGTATGTGACTCAGCCAACCAATAATCATTGAATAAATGTTACATAAAAAATTCATCAAAAAAATATTATTTTCCCATTTTATTAAACCTAACATCGTCTTAAGTTATGGATTTTTCTTTCAATCTATTTTTAATTTTCTTACATTTCTATAAAATTGTAATTATAAACTTATTATTCAAGATTATGGAGAGGAGTGACCTTTGACTACTTCAATGGCAATAAAAATACCTAGTTGTCATCAACCACCACGACACCCTTAAAGCCTATTTCACTATGATTTTATTACTAGCCGTTGCAGTTCCCCAAAAATTTGAAAAAAAAACAACAACATCAAATTCGACCGTTAAACCTATGCAGTCAAAACAAACACCCAACGCAAGCTACGACATTCATCCGACAGAGTATCAGTCGCGCATTTGGATCTCGGAATCTCCGACATCCACATCAATTCTTCAGCGGGTCTTCTTGGTTCCAGATTCCTGGTATTTGAATGGCGGCCGAGCTGGTGCTGCCGGCGAATGAGCTGGTGGTCGACGAAGATCTCGGCTATCCTAGAGCGTACGCCAGGCTCTGCAGAGATGGATCGTACAGCTCTTACAGAAACGGACCTCCTTCCGCGTTTCTGCCCTACGCTCTGCGATCCGAACAGGTCAGTTTGTTGTTTTGCACCTTCCTAGGGCTTCATTGGCGCTGTCGATCTCGCTGATTGAGCAGATTTCGGTCAGATAGAGTAAGAATTAGGGTTACTGAGTGGATGATTTTCGCCCAATTGTTGAGATCTTAATTGATGAGGGCTGTATGAAATTGAGCTGATTTTCAATCAGGTAGGGCTAGAATTAGGGTTACGAGATTGATTGAATGCCCAACTGCTGACCTTTGGATTCAGCAATATATGCCAGATTGATGATGTGGTGATGTGATCTGCAGGCTGCTAGGGCTACCGAATTCGATCGACTGTTCCCAATTGTGAATCCGGACGCTCAACCTGCAACAAACCCTAATCTGTTTGCCAGTCTGCTATGGAAGCAGCTCGATCACCTCGGGTAAGCTTTGCTGTGAAGGTTTTGAATTACTCTTGAAGATGAGATTTTTATAAACATTATTGAAATGTGCTGGGTTTTCCAATGCTAGGAACGCTGGGTTTGATCCTGCCATTTTTCGAGTGGATCCGTATGGAAATGTGCTCTACTATCACGCTGACGAGGCTTCGCCGCTGGCTTGGGAAATCGATCACTGGTTTCCTTGCTCGAGTAAGTGCGGTAGCTAGTTAGTTGCTCTCGTTTTGGTTTGTGTAGTTTATATTCTGATGAAATGGTGTAGGGGGAGGTTTGCCGGTTCCCAGAAATTTGAGGATCTTGCAGTGGCAGGTGTGTAAAAGAAAGCATAACAAGTTGGAGTTTCTTGTTCCATGGTGGGATCTTCAAGTGGGTATTTCTGTAAACCAGTTCATCTCCATATTCGCCTCGTCGAATTCCGACTTCAGGTCAGTGATTTCACTGTTCGCTACTGGGTCCATATCGACCTGTGCTTGGCTGAGAAGTAGGAGTTGAGTGTGGTTTCTTTGTTTCAGGCAAAGGGGATTCGCATTCTTGTTCCTGGAAGGCGGAAGCGAGGAACTGAACGCTTCTGAGACCGCTGATTCACACCGCTTCCCTCAGCATTATGTTACAGATCAGAAGAAAGTGGGTCTCGCTCCGGCTGCCATAGTATTGGCTCGAAGGGACCGACATGAGGCTTCTTCGATTCTCAAATCTCTGGACCACAACAGGCAGTCCAGGGCTTGTTCCCCGATGATCAGTCAGTTCCTTGAATAACATGTTTCCTTTTTCTCCTAAATTTCAATTCAACTGCATCTGATATGGTTTCATTTTGTGGCAGTGAGGAAGTCGAGAACGCCGGTGTTTAAGGAAAATGCAGCTCCGGACATGGTGACCAATCCGCATCAAGCCATTGTAGTGGCAAGAAACTCGTTGACACAACGAGAAGAAGCTGCCAAGCGGCAGCTGGAAATTCAGCAACTGGATGATGAATTCAATGAGTTGAAGCAAAAAATTGATGAGGACAAGATGTCAATTCAGGAGCTGGAGCTGAAGCTTATGAAAACCAGGCAACGGGCTGAGAAGCACAGGAGGTTAGCCGAGGCTCAGTCTTCTTACCGGACCATTCTGGAGAAGATGGTTAGAGACGCTATGCACCAGTAAGTCGCCACCCAATCTCACACAGTTTGTGCTACTTTGATCTCAACGTTTTCAGCCTGAAACCTGTGTTTGGCTTCGCAGGAGTGTTGTTTACAAGGAGCAGGTAAGGCTCAACCTGGCTGCGACCAACGCTCTGACTGCCAGACTCGAAGCGCAGAAAGCCATCTGTGATGATTCGGAGAGGGAGCTGGCTAGAAGATTCAAGAAAAGGGATGAGATTGAGACACGGGCAAGGCCGTATTTGGAGCAGGCGAGGAAGAGAACAAGGATGGATGCGGATGACACGGTTTCAGAAGCTGGCGGAGATGGCAGAATTCTCCTATCACTTCCATCCACCAAGCCAACGGAAGCGAAAAAGGAGTCCATGTTGGAGAGGAGAGCTGATGCGATTGTTGCCAGCTTGGAGGATGCGAAGTCCAAGTCTCGATCACTGCTGTCTTATTCGCAGAGAAAGGGGAGGGCTTCTCCGTCAGCGCACAAGCAACTGAGGGTGTTTTTAGAAGAGGAGCAAAGGGCTTCGTTGGGCCTGTCAGTGAATGCGAGTTCGGAGGAGGAGAATATCAACGCTTGTGAAAAGAGCGAAAGTCATATCGGGCGAGAAGATCAGAATTTGCTGACCCGAATTCGGGAAGGTAAGATTGTGAGTTTCGAGCAGACGCAGAAGAAGGAAGATGATGAAAGCCGGTGCCAGCGGGGGCAAGGAAACGTGGAAAAATGGCTCCAAATGCTGCTGGAAGATTCTCAGGGAGAACTCGAGCCCGAGATCAAAGAATCTCAGGTTATCGACCTAAAACCTTCAGATCACCAAGAGGGCGAAAAGGAGGAGAAGACTGTGATCAGGAGAGGAGACGACAAGGCGACCCCTAGAGCTAGCGTTCAGGATAACACGAAAAATTTAAATGCGAAAGTGAAGTACCGTGCGAGCTTCGAGTGGAGGGGAAGCAACGAGAAGAAGGCGAAGGAAAAGGGCCTGGCGAGGAGCGATAGCGCAAGGTCATTCCGGTTCCCATCCTCTCCGTCCATCATACTGGGTATGCGCAAAGGAGTCGACTGCATCAGGAAAAAGGCCATTGTGCTAAGCGATGAGGATAATGACGAGGAAGATCGTCCGAAGGCGGCAAAGGCTTTCAGAAATCATCCATCGAAATGAAGAAAGCCGCAAAGATATGAAACTCTCTCTCATCTGGGTCTATCAGTTTCTTTGCATTGAATTGTTTGGTTGGTTACAGTGCTAGAAGAAGAGTGAAAAGCAGGGTTTCTTTCTCAGCTTCCTCTTCCATTTGCATATACATACTGTGTGAGATTGTGTTGGATCATATTTTTCAGTTGTGGTTTCCTGAGGGAGTAAAGTTTGTCTTGGCTTGTTGACATTTGTCCCGAAATATTAAGCTTGCATCTGATACTGATTCTTGCATTCTCAACTGGAACAAACAGAAGCCAGTGCCCAGAAATTCATCAGTAGAAATCCAACACAAAAGTTGAGAAACAATGGAGCAGCGTCTTCAGCTTTATTGACATGCTACTCTGCAGTACAAGAATGGAGCTTTCTTTGAACTGGTTACAACAGCAGTAATGTGCAAGATCATATACACTGTATTCGTGAGCCCTGAGAAACTGAATTCAGGTTGAAGTTGCGGATTCGATGTCTTTCCTTCCCCAGTAGCCCCGATCCCCGCAAGAGCAAGCTCCGTCCTTAAAATGATGGAACTGCTCGGTATCTCTCACTGAAATTTCCCGTCTGATGAACTTAGTTACGAACTTGACTGTCCTGTGACAGGTTTCACACATGTAGAGATTCTTCGTCACCTGGATAGGCGTGCCGGGGGGCGTGTTTATCAGGCCGAATGCGACCGCCAGCCTCTCGCTGTGCCCGCAGAAGATATCCGCTTTCGAAGCCTCAACCTCATCGGTTGGATTCAGCTCTGAGCCACTGGGAATTTCTGCTCGCATCTTGTCATAAATGGCATCCAAAACAGAAGCGATCTCCATAGCCTGCGGATGAGAATTGCTGCTGCTGAGGAAAGCGTGGGTTTCTCCCTTGACGTCGATCCAGCTGCACCCTGGATCAACTCCAACTCCCTCTTCGCGCATTGCCTTTCTGAGCTTTGCTACTTTATCCCATTTCCCATTTTCAGCGTAGAGGTCCCATAAGAGCATGTAGTAGCCGATGCTCTTCCTATCCAGTTCAAAAATTCGCTGAGCCGCGACTTCCCCAAGCTCGATGTCTCGGTGAATTCTGCAAGCGTTTAGCAAAGCTCCCCAGATAGCAGCGTCAGGCTTCACAACCAGCTTTTGTATGAACTCGTACGCCTCTTCTAGCTGACCCGAGCGACCGAGCAGATCCACCACGCAAGCGTAGTGCTTCAGATTCGGCTCTATGGAAAAACTACTCTTCATGATATCAAAACAATCCAAACCTTCAGACACCATCCCTGACCTGCTACACGCACACATCAAGCTGATGAAAGTAATCTCATCCGGACAAACATCCAAACTTGTCATTCTTCTGAATAACTCGAGCGCCAGCGTCCCTTGCCTTTGCTGGGCATACCCCGCCAGCAATATATTCCACGACGCAACGTCATTCCCACGAGGATCAAACAGGTTCCGCGCAAGCCCCATTCTTCCGCATTTGATGTACATGTCCAAAAGAGCGTTCGATAGGTACCCCTCGGAGCCCAACTGATTCCTCAAGGCATTGGCGTGGATCTCTTTTCCGCTCATCACAGCTCCAAGCCTAGCGCAAGCTGATGATAACGAAATAAGAGTAACATCGTTTGGTTTCACGGCGACAATCATCTTCCTAAAGAGAACAAGCGCGTCGAAGCTCCTGTTATTTATATGCAGCCCGAGAATGATAGCAGTCCACGATATCACATTCTTGTCGCGAATCTGGTTAAAGACCTCCAAAGCCTTCTCGACGTTTCTACACTTGGAATAAAAATCAACTAGCGTGTTGGCGACAATCGGGTATAGTATAAACCCAGTCCTGACGGCAAACTCATGAAGCTGAGCCCCCATGTCTAAAAATCCTAACGAGGCACAGGCGGAGAGAACGCTAGCCAGTGTGATCTCATCAGGCGCAACACCCTCAACTTCCATGTTTTGATACGTCTCAATAGCTTTTTCAGACTGCCCATTTTCCTCAAAACCTGAAATCATGGCTGTCCACGAAACCACATCCTTCCCTTCGGCCCTCGAAAATACTTTCTCTGCTTCCATCAAATTGCCAACGCTCGAGTACATCTGAATCAGCGAGTTAAGCACCGAAATCTCCGACACAAATGCAGCCTTGATTGCGAAACAGTGGATCTCTTTCCCTACCCCCTCATCGCCTACTAATGCACACGCCGATATCACACTCGTCATCGTCATCAAATCCGGGCACACTGAAAGCTCGCGCATCGCAGAAAACGACTCCAACCCCTCCAAACACCGCCCATTCTCAAAGTACCCCGAAATCATTGCGTTCCAAGATATCCGGTCTCTCCTAGGCATTTTATCAAACAGCAACCGCGCGCTCCAGACCTCACCGCATTTCACATACATGGTGATCAAAGCGTTGACCACGTCTACCTCCGATTCGAACCCGTGCCTCAGAACATGCGCGTGAAGCTCCCTGCCCCTGGCCAAATCCGGCAACCCGCCGCACGTCCTCAAAACGCAGGGAAATGTGTACACGTCGGGCTTCACACCAGCCCACAGCATTCGATGGTACAAGCACAGAGCTTCGTCCAGGTACCCGCCTTTGGCGTACCCGCCGACCAGCACGTTCCAGGAGAACACGTCCCTCTCCTCCATTTTACCGAACACGTACCACGCGTCGACCAAGTTCCCCAGCCGGACGAACATGCTCAGCAGCGCGTTGCCGAGCTGAAGGCTCAGAAGGGTGCTGGTGTGGAGCTTTGAGACAGACTCGTACACCCTGCCCGCTTCAAAAGGAGCTCTCTTGGCCTCACAGAGGCGGATTAGGAGAATGAAGGTGTCGTCTTGGACGACGCTCTGACCGACTTGGGCCGATTCCAGGGCTTCTAGTGCTCGCTGGAGGTTGCCGTGGAGGCAGAGTTGGGTGATGAATGAGTTCGGGTCTTTGCTGTCCGTGGAGGTGGTGGCGGTGGTGCTGGAGATGGAGGAGGAGAGGTCGTGGGGCGGCTTTCTGAGAGAGGTGGATTGGTGGTGGTGAGGGAAAGTGAGGGAATTGGGTTTGTGGGAGATGGGGTGTGGAGGAGGGAGGTGGGAGTCTGAGGACTGGAGTGAGATTGCGGAGGTTTTAGCCATGACCGCCATTTTCCCGAGAGGTTCACGAAAGCATTTTGGATTTTTGTATTGCGAGGGTTTTAGGGACAGGATAATATGTTGAGGTTCTAAAGTCAGCTGCACCTTCGAATTTACACATTTTGCCATTTCTAACTCATTGTGATGAAGCATTAGGAATTCAAAATGACGGTGAAGTACATCAAAGATTCAAATATGTTTAGTTACAACAGCAAACGGACTTTCTGTGGAGCTTAGACTGTGGGATACAGGTACTTGTTTGCATTTAAAGCATCCACATTTTCGGTGCTGGAAGTTAGTAAAGGAATAGGTAAGCTCATTAGCACTGAATAGCTGAAACAAAGTAGCTACATTGTTAATCATCAAAACTTTCCATTACAATTTAAAAGCAGTTCCGAATGGAAAACTGGGTTCAGTAGCTTAGCAACAAGAAAGAAGTCCTAATGTTTTAATTAGGGCAATGAGGGTAGTCTTTAAACAGGAAATCCTTATGCAGTAACAGCTCCCTTGTTCCTTGGGGTAGCTTCGGTACCTGATTAGAAAAAAATTAAAATGAAAGTCATGGTGAAAGTAAACTGCGGAAATAAACAAACAGTGGTATCCAACTATCAACATGTTTAATAACTAACTAGTTGTATATGACTATATGTGATGATGCATCTTCGAATTGGAAGTTGCAAAGCCACTACCCGACCGGGAAACCAACAGAGAGTAATTTGTGCCTACTTCCTAACAAAACGAAAACCTAACTGAAGCTTCCACAGTGAATAGCAATGCATAACAAAGTCTCTTTTATTGTATAAATCTAGCGGTGTTAATTGAATCCCAACGAGCATTACTAATTTAGTCCTTAAATGACTTGTACAAGAATCAATAGCTAACAGCTAACAAACAATCACAGATCATCCCAATCTAAGTAAAGCCACCGATCAGACATTGGGATGGAAGCTCCTGTATCATTTCACCTCAATTACCAAACTTCCATCGGACCATTTCCATTCCCATAGCAGCAAATTCCCTTAAATGAGTCAGGTCCAAATACTTCCTTGATTACAAGGTCAACTTCTAATAAAGAATTACATCATGTCAACTTCTAAGAACAACTTCTACTTTGCAAATGCAATTAAAATGCTTCCCTCATTTCAAGGTGCGCTTCAAAAAATGACTTCTACCATGCAAATGCAGTGTTAACTAGTTAACAGACTGCAAGACCAGATCATGTACGATTCAATTCTACACCTTGAGAATCCTGTATTTTCTCCTAGTTTAGGTCCATGAGTTTCAACAAGATACTCAATTTACTTTATAGCCAAACACGAAGCACAAATTTACAAAGACAAAAGCACATACCTTCTCTGAAATTGCTCTTGAATCTCCGCGGCACATTGCGCATGTACCTCATCCTGCCGGTTCCAGTTGTCTTCCTTCTAATAGCCTTAGCACTCCAGTTATCTAACCATAAGGGAAACAACACAAAATTAATCAATCGATCATCAACCTCCATTGCATCTCCATCTACACTAAAATCAATCCGAAACAGGTAAATAGCTACTCAGTACCGACACTCACATTTCCTGGTCCTCGCAGCCGGATAAGCACAAGCAGAGCATCGGCTCTTCTGGAGATGGAAGCTCCTGCGGCCACACCTCACGCAGAGCGTGTGCGTCTTGTTCCTACGCTTTCCGAAACTGCCAGTTCCCTTACCCTGCACCAAACCGATTCAACAAAGAAATCAAATCAGTCACACAATCACACAGCCCGAGCTTCGGCATCAAAGCTCGACGCGTCGATTGGCGGCTACTGGAGCGGAACCGTACCATGGGTGCCGACGCGAAACCCTAGCTGACTGCAGATGATCGATCGGCTGCTGGCGGCGCGAACCGACTCGGCTGGTTGTTATACAAATGTGGAGATTTAGGGCTTCTGGTGATCTGTTGCCGAAGAGGATGTGTTGGGCCTGGGCCGATCTGGAATTCAACCTGGGCCGAGGGTCGCACCTGCCGGGCCCAATAAAAAGCTAGTTGGCTTAACCTCAATTAAGCCGGTAACTCTGATGCTCTCTGCCGCGAACAAGGGGTAATTTGATCTCTGCGGCGGGAAGCAACCCAAACTTCCAAAGTGCTCTGTTTACGCTCTTTGAGCTTCCCCAACATAAAAATGGCTTCTCCGTCTCCTCTTAATATTCATCCACACATATTTAAATAAATAAAAAATCAATACTAAAATAGATTGATTCTCTCATGCTCTGTCTTTCTCTCGTTTTCCACATTCAAATCTGCAGCTCGTTCCTCGCGTCGCCTCTGTAACTTTTTCTCACCCTTCTCCGAGCTGTCCCGATAAACAGAAGCATCTGTTTTTTTCACCAAATTTAGATCTCTCACGGGTATCCACAACAAACAAACAAACAAACATTCGCCTTGTCTCTGTTCGCAGCTTCGTTTCTTTGGGTTTCTTGCACCCAGGGTTTCCTCCATTAATGCCCATTCACGTCGCTCCCCCATCCACCCACATTGCTGTCTCCCCTCCTCCGTAAAATCCCCTGAAATTCTGGCGATTTCCAGCATGTTCGACGCGCTTCTGGGTCGCAAGTTTTACCCAAAATGGTGAGCGGTTGAATTGTGTGTAGCCATACGCAATTTGCCTGTTCTGATGCCGGGCTCTGCTCTTTATTATTGTTGTTGTTGTTTGGTTTTCCAGCAATACGAATCTGAAGCTGATCAGGATTCGAATGGAGAAGATCAAAAAAAGGCGGAACGCCGTGCAGAAGTTCTTCAGAGCTGACATTGCCGACCTTCTCAAGAACGACCTAGACATAAACGCATATGGCAGAGTAATATTAATCCCTCATTTTGCTGCTGCTGATCTCTGTTGTGTTTGAGCGCTGTTGGATTCATCGGCTGCTTGTAAACTGATAGAAAAGCTACTTTATGATCTTGTGGGTGACGCAGGCTGAAGGGCTGCTGGTCGAGATCAACATGTCGTCTTGCTATGAAATGGTAGAGAAGTTCTGCGTATGTGTTTCGAGCAATCTTTCTGCCATGGACAAGCGGATGTACGCAGCTCTCCATTCCCCCAACTTGAACTGCAAACGGCTGAGTGCTTCTTTCTGTGTGTGTTTTTTTCTCCATGACCCGTTTGATGGAATGTCACAGGGAGTGCCCTGACGAGTGCCGCGAAGCTGTGCCTTCTCTGATGTACGCCGCTGCAAGATTCGCTGATCTGCCTGAGTTGCGCGAGCTGAGGAATCTGTTCAGCACTAAGTATGGGACTTCATTGGACTCCTGTGTCAGTGGAGAGGTGAGTCTTCGGATTCGGATCAGATGGGCAAATGGCAATTGTGATCACAAATGATTTACCATTTACAAGTCTTTTCATCGTTAATAGTTTGTGGAAATGCTGGAGCTGAGGCCTCCAACCAAGGAAATGAAGCTTCAGTTACTGCAAGAAATCGCGCAGGAAGCTTCCGTAGATTGGGATTTGAAGGCTCTGGAGCAGAGGCTGTATACGCCACCGCCCCAGGACCGAGTGAGTCATTTCTCGAACCCGAAAATGGATGGAGAGGTTACTGAAAGGAGAAGTTGGAGTGCTGATCCGTCAGAAAACAAGAAGCCTCATTGCAGCGGTCTAGTCCCTCCCCCGTCTCACTACGCCAAAATGAAAGAAGCATCTCGTGCTGCGTCTAGTGTCAGTGAAGCGTCCGTTGAGAATGAAAAGCACAAGCCTATATCGGTCAGGAGGAACAGGTCCAAACTGGCGGCAACCCAAGGCGACCAAGACTGCCCCAAACGAAATGAGGAGGACGAGAGGCTGGATGACATTCTGCAGCGTCACAGTGAGCCTGAAAAACAGAAATCTGACCTGCAGCTGCCCCCGTATCTCAGAAGCTACGGTGATCATAACGCGAAACTGCCACAAGAGACTACGGATACACTGTCTCCGAGACTCATCCAGGCCCGGATTCGTGCTGTCTCATTTGACCCAGATGGTGCAACGAGCCACATCCATCCCAGTCTGCCAAACTATGAGGACCTGGCCTCGAAGATCGCATCCCTGACTGGAAAATAGATGATAAAGATACAAAAACAAACATTGTAGTAAATGATTCCATGATTCTTGTTTTCATCGCTTATTGCGTGTTCATCGAGAAGCTGTACAGAATTTAGAATTACATTTTGTTCCAACCTTCATGTCTACACAACTAAGTCAGCGAAAGAAAGAAAATCTTTCCGTTTTTGAGTGGCAATGGGTATCAACTACTGGCAAATATGTTCAGGTTTCGCATCTTTTATAGTATCAGAACCAAAGAAGAGAAGACTTAATTTTTGGTTTCTGGAATAAAAGAATTCACAAGCTCGGCAACCTGCCATGTTCTAAACTGTAGCTAAAACTTTGTAAAGATTGGACTAAAATTTCAATTTTATTTCTTCTTTAAAAGATTTATCCAGCAGACAGAGGGAAAGATAATATACCAGAAACCTGATGAAGGAATACGCATCTTCTTTATAGATAAGATCAGCTGGATCTCAGACGAAGGATAGGCCGAGGACAACGACTACCGTGTAAATTGAGAAATCGATGAACACTGCTCGAACGGTTTGATAAACCACCAGGCCATTCTCCAAGATCTTCACGGCTCCAGCCCATGTCTGTGCCTCACGGGTAGTGGATTTCTTTTGCTCTTCTTCATCTACATTCTCGAGAAGCTTCTGCCTCTCTAGATGCAACCGAGCGAATATGATTGATAAATCAGTCAGCAGGAGTATGTATAAGGGTCTGGAGGCGACAATGCTCTCCGACTTCACCAAGTTCCATCCAAGCACCGGCTTGTCAATGTAGGAGAAGACCACCAGGAGGGCTATGGTGAGGGAGCAGATGCTGCGCGTGGGCTCGGAAGCTATGATGCAGGAGCTTATTTTTCTGGCACTGAAAGTAGTAGTGACGGTTTTGCTCTGGGGCCGCGTTGGGTAAATTTCCTGGTCATTCACAGTGTTAGTAATAATACCCGAGGCTTGAGAATGACCCGTCGCAGCTACGAACGGAGCTCCGCTGATTTCAGAATCATAGCCAGACTCAGGAGTCTCATTTGAATCCTTCAATTTGTGTAAGTCATGTCGGTTCGAAGACAAACCACCGCCCTCACCAGGTTTCAGCAAATCTGCACCATCTGGAGCAACATCGATAACAATTAGGATTCAGAAATGTGAATTCCTTCTATATGAACGCAAGTCAAGACCAAACAGAGCCTTAAATTCATGGAGAAAAACATTCCGTTGTCTCCGATTCAGCAGAAAAATCACAATTGAATAAATTGTAAGACAATCCTGATGCTAGAAATTGCCAGAAACATATCCGCGTGAATGAAAAATGTTTGGATGGGATTATTTGAAGGATACGATGGTCTAGGGTTTGAAATTTGACCATGGCTTTGTTGAGATGGTGATCCGAGGGACTGGACCTGGCCGGTAATGAAGGCCAGGCGATCAGATCCTCTGTCCAAGATCTTCTGCTTCCTGGCGCCCCTGTCGCTCGTCGGCTCCTCCATCTTTGGATTGTTGAATTGCAGTCTGAATTTTTCTGATTCGTTCCCGGAAGTGAATCCGTTTGAAACGGTCAACACGAAACGGCGTCGTTTAAATGTGCAGCGGATTCATATACCAACTGCCAGTCAACCGCCTCTTGTACAGGAATGATGCAACTGCGTCAGTGTCCTCTGCCGCTGCTGCTCATCAATCATTATTATTCCACTGATTTTTGAAAAATAAATTAGTGATTTTGTTTTTTACAATGCCTTCATTTAGTTTCAACACTGCTGGATGTTCTAACTTCTATGCCTAGGTTGCTGTCTTCTTACACCCACCGACATGTTTCCCTTCCTAATGTAGAATGCAAGAATGATGAATCAACTACAATCTTTGTAGGGAATAATAACACCAGCTATGCAAGCGAGGGTATAATTGGCCAGAACTACAATCTGCAGGGTTCAGCGCAGCTCGCAGGCCTGCATTTTGACAAGCAAAATGCACATCAAGGGCAAGCAGCAAGGATACAGTAATCCACAAAATTAATGGTGCGAAGGCTAAGTACCAAGTACTCAAGGTCCTTCATGAATGGGCGGCGCTTCCGCTGGCTTCATCAAAATACTTGTCGTATAAGCAATGATACTTGGCAGGGATATAATCCTTAAATCTGAAACAAATCAACAGCTTGGTGGTGAGGTGTCAAAATGACCAGAGGATAATATTAATCAGGTTCCGCACTATACCTTCTACGAAGAGGAAGCCTCTCCGGGCCAGAAAATATCTTGGCGATGGACTGCAGAACATAATTTATCCTCATCGCTTTCGACTTCAGGGCCTTCATAAATTCCACAAAGTCTTTATATTCGGTAGAGCTGAGTTTCTCCTTCACCTGCAAACCGTAGTCTGTAATCCTTTCTTGCAGAAAATTAAATGAGAGAATCCTAACTAATCCATTCTTATCCAGAACAGAAAACAGAAGCCGCTATTTATAATTAACTAGTGCCAGTAAAATCTATGCACGAGTTTACAGGCATCGGCCCTAAGAATTTTTTCGCTTCTTACCTGAGCCAAAAACGCAGCTCCGCTCATTTCTGAAGAAAGTGCGGAATTAGATAGAGTCTCCTTGGTTTTCTGAGGACCATGCGGATTTCTTCTTTGTGCTGTAACATCTGAGCTGTCATGACTTCTTGTGCCACCATCTTCTGTCCGAGGTTCGAGTTTCAGGTTCCTAGACGCATGCGAGCTACTGTCAAAATTCATTTTCCTAACGCCAAGATAATGTCCTGAAGGATTTTCGTAACATGAGGCTGCTTCTGCCTCTACTTTCGGTAATTTTCCTCGCTCACTTGAGCAAGGTGCTAGCAGACCCTTGCTAGATTTATAATGTGAATTATCATCGCTGGTTAAATCAACTACATCTTGATCATCACGATGGGTCGTTTTGCCAACAGAGGCTGGCAGCTTTCTCTTCTTGGATAGCAAATCATTGGAGCACTTGATAGTAGTTTTTGATGTTTGCATGCATCCCGTGAGAGTGGAGCGGTTTGCAGGAGGAACATCTGCGAGTGGGGTGGAAAAGCCACCTCTCTTCACCTGTAGCATTGCAGATAATGACTGAGCCGGGAAATTCTTGTTACCTGGTGGAATCTGCATGATATATTAAAAGAAATAAAATAACAGTGAAACAGTACACGTCAAAGGCACCGATCAAAGCCATTGTTACATAAGACTTTGGCAGATAATATATAAAAGAAAAATATACAGGGAATACTCGAAATATGGTACCGCAGATAAAAGGATTTTATCTGATTGTAACTTCACCGAATACTCAGCAGTTTCTGTCTCCGCTCCTATCTCTGCATGGAACAATATCAGTCACGGAAGAAAGGAAATTTAGCATTGGGTTCATGGAATGACAGTGAATAGTTGTGACTCGCTTCACTAGCAATGACTGCGTATATCCCAAACCAAAATGCTCATGAAATTTTTTTATGCAAGCGAAAGAACCGAAATGCGCAGGAGATGAAGGATATGGGACTTACTAGGCTTAGAAGATATGTTCTCGTCGATAGATAATTCATTTGCTGAAGAGAGCACGGCAGTTGTATCACCTAATAGCGGTTTCCTTAAAGAGTTGGAGTTCAAATCTGAATAAAGATGGTAAAAGATCAAGATGTTAAGAGACAGCCGGCCCTCTTTCCGGGTAGAAACTAGCATCAATCTTTATTCAAATAGACAAAATGTCGTAGCAATTAACACATGAGCTCACTTGTTCGTGTGAGCTCAACTTTTCGTAAATCTGGCTTAACTCCCTCTCGGAAGAAACGGGTAAGTGAGAAAACAACATCGCCAAATCTGGAGTGACACTGCACAAACAACACTCAGTGACCCCACATCGATTTTAATAAGCATTGCTAGAGCAGGGCTTGAACAACACACCTCAATATGTGGTCGAATCCAAAGCGAAGTCTGTGACTGGCGATTTGACTGAGCGAACCTATGGTAAATCAAAGTGCATGAAAAGTTACTTCCAAGATCAGATGAACAAAAGCATAATACAAAATATTGATATGAACCTTTCATCACAAAAGATGATTGCTCCATAGTCGTGGCGGTGACGAATCACACGACCTACGGCCTGATTCACAGCTCGTGATGCCTGCTGATTATACCACTCTTCTCCAGTAAGTGCCTGTTTCATTACTACCGAATTATCACGATGTGATAGTATCAAGCATACTGAGAAGACAATGCTTGACTACACATGCTACCTGGGATGGTGCCATCTGTGTATGAGCTTGTTCATCCAAGTACTCCCTTTTTAAACGTACCTATCAAATGCCGCATCCTTTATCAGCAGTCTTGCAACATTTGTATACCAATTATATTACTAACAAAATTAAAATTGACAAGAAATGATTTATTTTATCATGCTGTTTTTGAGATCAACGTAAAAAAGTAACCCAAAATTTGGAAATGGAAAAAATACGACAAACCTTAGGATCGGTCAGAGTGGCGAATGGCATACCAGTGATGATCACAGCCCTCCCAGCTTGGTCAGCAAAATCTAAACCTTCACTGACCTAAACGAGTAGTGAAAAATGTGAGTTTCACGACTATATTTTGAACGTCATCAGACCATGATGATTCATGGGACTCTCATTTAGCATAATTGACGTCACTTTCTCACAGTCAAGAGTTACCTTTCCTCGACAAACGGCAAAGAATATTGCACCAGACCTGGTGCTATCTCTCAATTTTGTCATGTAGTCCTGCCAGAAGAACAGACGAGCATAAGCACAATGCAATCTGAAAAAAACAAGTTATGCCTCTATAAGTATTCTAAATAGCTGCTGTCAGAAACTCTGATTTGAAGGTCCCACGATCCATATTCATAAATAATATTTTAGTTATTTGCAAAAGCAAAAAATGCATTAAGTACGGTAAGATACTGATCAGTGACTTACATTAATCGCTGCAGAAAAAAGGGACGACTGTCTTGGTTCTACGACTGGTTGCTTGTGTCTGCAAATTCTTTCCCAAATACTGCTCGAGGTTGCTGAGCCTGTGGTGCTCTATAAGAGATGAAACGTGTAAAAAAACTATTATATAACTGACAGAATAGAATTTACCAAATGCCGACAAAGTTTACCCCATTTTTCCAGAATCCAACGCATTGGTCTAGGAGGTAGTAAGAAGGGAAGAATACAAGAACACCATCGGGCACGATACGGGCAAAATTGACTGCATAAGAGACGAGACAATGGCACACAAGATAACAATGTGTAAGCTAAGATTGATATTTTAGCAAAATAGTGATTAAGCAATGCCATGCCAAACATCAATGGCGCTAGAACAGCAAGACTGTCCAATTAATAGTTATCTAATTCATCTTAGTGATGGGCTCAATCACTATGAGCTACATGACTTGAATCATTTTACACAATTTTTTTAAAAACTTTTGCTTATTCATCTCACAGCAATCTCTTTCATTAACTAATGCATACACTGGCACCTTGTTGTAAGAAATCCACAATCATATCAACATAGAAGTCACGTACCTATAGCATTACCAAGCTCCTGCTTGTACTCCTTGGTATCTCTATTTCGATAAGATGAGTTAAATGAGCAGCCCGAGGGCCCAACTGGTACGACACCAACCCAAATCTGGCTTGGGGATATGACATGAGGATTTTCCAGCCGGATAGGAAAGTCACTATAGAACCAGAACAGCTTCCGTTATTTATCGTAGTAAATATGACTAAAAGTAGATATGTAGTTAGTACATACATTTTCAGTTCCTGTGCGAATGAGTTCATGGGAGACAATGTTCCGGAAGTCAATATGATAGATCCAACTCCCATCTGAGAGAATTCTTCCATCGCAATCCCCGGATTAAAACACCACCAGCTGAGCATTCTCGACATCTTACCTGAGTCATGATTTACGCAGTCCATATGATCGAAAACGGTTGACCTACACATGTCTATATTTATACGTCCACGAAAGAATAAAGTTTGCTCAAAACAAATTTATCAAGTAAAATCACCTTTGAAAACATCTGGTCCTGTCTTTTCAACTTCCTGAACATGCATCTAAACAAGCATTCAAAAAGATTGAACTATTAGAAACAGCATGTACCCAAAAAGGGGCAACAAACCCATTTCCTTATGTGGTATATGGGCTTGAAATTTATATTCACTCACACGATAGGAACTAGCGTGATAATTAAGACCGTCCTTGAATATCATCCTGAGAATATCTCCCATGTTCTCCAATCTAAAGGTAGTTCCAGTATCTTTCTGTTCAGCAGCATTTCTATTTTGACCATCACCTATAACACGGAGATATCTCTAGTTTCAACGGTTGTTTGATTAAGGTTTATAATGACCACTTGGAAAAAAGGCAGTTTATATTATCTGAAACATAAAGGGATCATGAGACTTTACCTTCCTGGAGAAGCACAACAGCCTCTTCAATAGTTTGAATAAGCTGCTGAGCAGTGTGATCGGTGATATTGAGCTCAGCCAAGAATTCATATATATACGGTCCAGGTTTGGTGAAGCCCAGCTCTTTGGAGTTTATTGGTATTTCGGCAATCCGTCTCTCAAGCTTCAAGAGAAGAGCTGCAAATATGCAGTGACAAGAGTGTCAAACAAAATCAATATAATATAAGAAGTCCTATTAACAATATATTTTTTAACAGTATATACACCTCTGAGAATAGCAAAAGTATCAGGATCACATGACTTGTCACTAGATGTTCCTCTCCTTGATATAGCAATGTCAATACATTTTGTTACTTCAGTGATGCATGCGGTGAGATGACTAGCAGGCAGGTCAAATGATGCTGCGTCTGAACATTGACTTTCCTGCATTTGTGACGATATCAGAATGTCAAAATAAAATTATTAGAGTTTGTTACCCTTAAAAATAAATTGATTATGTAGCAGGTGATATCTATTTATAATGAACACCAAAGAGCTCAGGAAATTCACCCAGTCTTCATGATTAGACAATAGTAAGATAGAACTGAGTAAAGACTGCCTTCGAAGAGGCCCCGTCATGTCATAGTTAACAAAAAAGTTGTTTTCACCATTTCAAGGAAAGAGTTAGTATACCAGGTTATGAGCTTCATCAAATATCAATACGCTGTTGGACCACCCCATGGTAAGAGAACCCCTAAACCCACGGTCGATTAGATAGTTATAAGGTGCAAACAGAATATCGACAACCTTATGGAGCTCTCGAGAAATGTAATAAGGGCACCTGAAAAGTAAATATCATGTCATTTAAAAATGAGACGCAACGTTAATAAAACAATTCTAAAAATGACTCATTTAAATTGTTCGTACTGTTATAAAAATACATGAAATGCTAAGTTGAGGCAGTTCATAATTTAAATCCTAAAAAATGCATGAGACAAGGAAGATGATCTGAACTAGAAGAATAACCTACGCCCCACAGCTTCTTCCGATGTTGACAAGATCTTCAATGTCAACGGGTTCGTCTCCAAGCTGAGGGTTACTCTTCAGGTAATCTGCAAAGTACAAAACAAAAGAAGTGAAAACATTATCTTGTTTGTTTTTCAGACATACAAGGCTATAATTTGCATAGTAAGCAGTGAAAACATTACTATTTGCTATTGTATAATTTAAGATCCACGTGTATTTTTGATATTTTACGTAATCATTCACCTGTTACACGAGGATAATGAGCACAACGGTTCTTTTTGCGTTTTTTGCGCACAAAGTGACACGCATTTGTCTGTGCCTTTCCTCGGAGTTGGCTTACTTCTTCATGAATGCAAAGCTGCTCCCTGGACCCCAGTACAACCATTTTGGGCCTAAACATTTCTTAGCGCATAGCAGCCATCCATCATACACACCTCATTAAATTAACCAATCCTGAATTTTAACAAATTAAATCGTGTTAAAGCGTACCTGTAATTAGTTCTCTTCAATTCTTGAATGACTTGACGCAGCTGGCTGTGAGTACGTGATGTATAAACTATCGTCGGAAACTGTTGGCCCTCGGATTGAGACGATTGCGAACTACGTTCCTCTCTTTTACAACTCTTGCCAGTCGAGAAAGGACCCAGACTCTTTCTCCATGCTAATGTGGCACACAGAAGACACAATGTTTTTCCAGTGCCAGTAGGACTCTCAAGCAACGCATTACATTTCTGTCGCACAAAACAAAAAAAACAAAAAAATCCCATCATACAAAAATAGCCATATCAATCAGAGCACTAAAGAATCATGTTTCCCAAACTAGTTCGAATCCTTCACTCAGCTTCAGCCCCTCCCAGCTGCCTCTTTCAATTAAAAAAAAAAAGCATGGTGTTAGAGAAATTAATAAACAATTTGATACTTCCCCTTATTCCCTGAATTAATAACTAGTCAAACTGCAATTGCCGAACTGGGGGCTGTCCAAGCTTCAATCTTTCAAAGTCTGAAGCTGCCAAATGATGAAGTAGACAGCTAACCTCGGTGAAAGGAAATAAAAGCAGATAGAGAGCGTAGAAATCTCACATCTTGGAGTGACTGGATGACCTTCTCCATGTAAACGAGCTGGCAATCGTAGGCCTCGAAAGGGAAATCGACATCGATCCCCCTGATTCTGTAGATGGGCATCTCAGAAAAGAAACTAATTCCGCAATCAAGTGGCCCAATTTCTGCTTCCACGTCCGTTTAATTGTTGTTTCCGACCGCTACTGAGGTTTCCGGCGTGCCCTAGATTCTAGCTACCAGAACTAGACTAGGAGAGAGAATCCGAGAACGAAGAGAGCGAGCGCGGGTCGGGTCATTCATCGGAGGGCTTTTCCCGCCTTTTCAAAACGGCGCCGTTATGACGCTTGCGGCAAAGCCCAATGGGCCAATTCGACAAAGTTTGAAGCGTGGGTTTTAGGGCGATTGCAAGCCCATTCTTTCGATAATGTACCAAAATATATTCATTTGTAATAGATTAGATTTAATTTTGTGTGTTTTGTATACTTATTTATTATTTTTACGTGAACAAATCTTATATTGATGAATATTTTATTATTATAGAGGCGACATGGAAAAATAATTCATCAACTCCCACCTCGAAATGAAAATTCTAAGGATGATAACAGTTTTAATGAGGAAAA
>NQLW01000607.1:114284-137932 GCA_002312845.1 Kalanchoe fedtschenkoi
CTCGCCATGTCCATCAAGCAAGCACCAATAAGATTATACAGTGCGGACTGGGAAGTATGAAGCGCCCCGTTAGGACGAACATTGAATGAAATCATCACTAGCCCACCGGAGAAGACTTCCTTCGCTCGAGCGCTCAGAAATGACTCCATGTCTTTCGTGTACTGAGAAAGGTACGACTTGATCACCTCCTCTTCCTTACCGGGCCATAAAATTCTCCCTTTATTCCAAGCAGGAGAATTCGGGTCTGAAATTTCTAAAGGCGCTCTGGACAGCCAGTGCAGGGAGTAAGACGAGTGAGCTACGTGGACAGAGGACTCGGGAAACAACCGGCCATGGAAGGAACCAGGCACTCCGGCGGCGTAGTATCTGGCTGCTCGAGGTATGGTCTTGAACAAAGTGTTGAAATCGTTGGCAACGTGGTCGTTGAAAAGGACTTGGAATTCGAGGCCGTGCTCGTATTTGAGCTCGAGCGCTCCGATGATGTTTTCGACTGAGAAGAAAGTGTTTGGTCCGGTGGAACAGCCCAAATCCGCAATCACGATTTTGGAAGGGCCGCTCCCCACGTCAAGGTGCTTAGCGATTGCATCGAGGATCATCGGTTTCGCCCCATCCACCACCCATTTCTACAAACGAAAAGCAGAAAATGCACATCAGCCCGTTCTGATACCATGTAAGAATAATTGAATTCACGCTCAAAATAAATCGATACTCAGTCTTATTTAGAAATGCAACAGATAAAAACGAATGAAACACAGATGGGTACTTGATAAGCCGAATTCTTGGCATAACTACTCGTCCCATCTCCACCTTGCATCGGAAACGCTTCTGCACCAGCAGACTCCACCATTGCTTCTGCACTTGCTCTGAAACACTGCACTCCTTCGCTATCTCATTTTTCATCCATTTAATAGTACACATCAAAACCTCCGACAAAATTCTTGGACTAAAATAATTATTACAGCAATGAAGTTACTCATCTGAACCTGCACTGTATGATCTCGCTTTCAGATGATAATAAAAGAAATGCAAACTGATGTTACAATAATAGCAATCAGAGCCCAGATAATGTTAAAGAAGCAACCAGGAAAATATTAAAGTGATGAAACTTCTGCACTTGCCCGACTCCTCCATTCTTTACTCCGTGACGGGTGACCTCTGGCCGGCGTTTAATACAGAAAACAATTTGAGAAAATGACTCGTCACCTTACCGGTGTTATAATAGTAGCAATTATAGCCGATATAATGTTGCGAGAAAGTATTTAAGTAATTTCATGCTTTACATGCTCTAAATCATGGCACATGCCAAGGAACCTGACTTGGATGAATTTTATCAAATTACCAGAATCTGTGATGCCCTGATATTTAAAAAAAAAAAAAAACGACCTATAGGAGACGCCTTCGTGATGATAGTTCGGGTTTGTAATAGGGTGCAGGCTTCGGCCTCTGCCCATTTCTGTTGTAGCGCTCAGCGCCTCTTGCTTTCATGATATAAAATTGTTGTTTAAAAAAAAAAAAAAAAAAAAAAAAAAAGACGACCTATTCCAAGAGGTTAATCTTTTCAAACATTTGCGTTTTTCTGAATTCATAAATTTATGTCAAGCTGACTTAAAAGGAAAAAGGTATATTCGTAAGACCGCATCATCTAAAAAAATGGGAAAGAGATTAATGTCATACAGACTTTAGGCAGCAAATATCTTAAGAATTAATCTTGAAGTCATTTCACAGCTTTAATCTGGAACTTTTGTAGTGATTCCATTTCTCAACACTGAAGAAGTAATTCTTCGCCAATATTTCCTCCAGTTGTCGAATAGTGGGAATATGTAGGTAGGTTGAAGTTGTCCACTTTTTCTCCCCTGAGACAAGAAATGAGAGTAGTAAATTTGTAAAATATAAGTTGACCCTATAAAGGAAATATATTAACCAACTATAAAATCTTACGACTTTGATCAGAGTTCCCACCTCATTCACCGTGTCAAACAGGAATGTACCTGAAACAACAAACAATTCGGTTATGAAATTAGTCCCCGTTGAGACAAACATCGAGTAACATCATCAGAAAACCTTCAGAAACTATTTCTTTAGCTCGAGCATTCAGATATTGCTCTATCCATTAGATGATAAACCCGATCTGATACCAAGTGAGAACCATCTTTTAACGTTTATAATCATTGTATGAATAGAGGATGTGTAATATCCAACAGATAGGAAGGAATGAAACACAGATCAGCACCTGACGAGCCGAACTCTTGGCATAACTATTTGACCCATCCCCATCTAGCATCGTATACGCTTCTGCACTAGCTGGTTCCTCCATTGCTAGCTGTTGCGCTTGATTGAAATGACTGCATACCTTTGTTTCATTTTCACCCCTTTTATACCATTCATCAAAATCTTTGACAAAATCTTTTGCAGGAAATAAGTATTAATTACAACAAAGAAATTGCTAAGCTGAACCTGCATTGGATCTCACTAGCAGATGACAATTAAAGAAAGAAATGCATCCATGATTTTTTGTTACCTGTAACCTGCCATTAAACATGGGACCTATAGTAATACTAGCAGTGGGGTAACACATGTAACGTAAAAAATACAGTGAGAAAGTATGAAGGTATTTTCAAGCTTTTAAATGCTCTGAATCATATAGCAAATCATGCTGTTCATGGCACATGTTCTGTGACAGCATTTTCACGCTTTATATGGTCTAAATCATATGGGCAGATCTTGGCCACATTGGGTCCATTTGAGAATTTGTAGAGGCCTAACATTCCGTATTAAAAAAACGACCAATATATCTGAAGAGTTTCGGAAACCGGCAATCTCATCGAAACATGTTGAGGGAATTTCTAAACATTTGATAAGCTGATTTGAAGGGGAAAGGGGGTATATATAAAGCATCCATCAAAGCAAGTGGGCAAATGAATGTCATGCATACAGAATCTGAGCTGTGAATCTCTGAAGAAATAATCTTTGAAGACACTTCACAGCTTCAACACAGTTGACGAAACCCGGGGACCATAGTTCATGATAATCAACAGGATTACTTGGATGTTAATCTCAAGAACGTTTACTGTGTTAGAAGGACTGACTGATTAAACTTGATTCAATGGAATGTCCACCTGCTAGAAAACACATGCCACCGAAATACATCTGAAAGAATTTCATCTAATACAAAAAAGGTGCTGATACTCAATGAAAGGATACATTTCTAACGACAAGAGAAGCTTTATAAAATATGATACGTATTGATTCATCTTAGCAAACTCCAATAGTGGAACAGGATAGACTTAAAGTTGATAATCAAATGCTGCTAAAATATCTAAAAAAGTAAAGTTTTTTACCTGGGAAATATGCTGGAATATCCTGTCATAAACACCTTAATACCTGACTGATTCTTCCAATTGCGACTTCAGCGAAGACTGGGCTTGTTTTTTTTTTTTTTTCATTCCAAACAATTGCAATAATCATTAATAAAAACGAGGGTTTTTGTGTGGAGTTCTTACGCTCCTACGAGTTGCAGCTGCCGGCTTAACTTTCTTCTTGCCTTTTTTTCTTCCTCTCTTTTTGAAGTCTGCATGGGAAGTTTCTTCCCTGATAACGTCTAACTCTGCCTCAGCATGGGTGTCTTCTTTGCCATGCACTGAATGAACTGGAGAGGATCTGAACTGGGATATGTCCTCTGGTGTTTCCGCCACCACAGAGCCACTATAAGATATGCTATCAATGTGATCCGAGTCACTATCAAGAGCTGGGCTCTCCAGTGGGGGAGCCTTGAAGGGCTCGGCCAGAGACTGGAGGTTTTTGGGCGGATTCTCATTAAATGGTCTCTCTTTGTTTGTGGTCTTACTGGATGCCTCGTTGGTGGGGTTCGCCGAGGGCATGATGTGCGACTTCTCATTAGGCAGAATTATGCTATCCGGAGCCTTGTTACGAAAGGACACATGAGGTTGTTTCTTGAGAGGTTGGGACCTGCGGGGCGAGGCTCCTCTAGACAGCATCTTGGGAGGCATAGCCTTGCTCGAGCAGACCTCTCGAGGCGGGCATTCCTGGAGCGGAGGCTTGTTATTAGGCGAGATTGTAGGCGCCTTTGTCGAATCACCATTGCGGATTGCCTCTGTTTCTGGCCCGATGATGGTCTTCGGCGGGACCTGTTCGCTTAGGTCATCATCGGCGTCTGAGGGGATCTCCAAAATTTGATATCTGTTGCTAGGTTCACTTAATTCCCCTGGGGCAATAACCACCATTTTTGGCTTGCACATTGATTTTTGTTGTGGGAGCCCAGATTGCGGCATAGTAATCTTCTCTCCGAAGTGGGACTGGATAGCTTCGTCATGCTCGGGTCTGGCTATCTTCTGCGCTTCTGCTTGTATGGACTTTTCTGGTGCCGCCTATTTGGGTTTCTCCATCGGATCTTGCCCGGCTGGAGCACTCCGTATTTTGGTTTTGCCTTTCTACACTCGGCCAAATTATGTCCTTGAAACTTGCACTTTTGGCAATATGCCAGTTTGCCTTCATAAATCACATCCAGCTGCTCCCCTTCTCCCGTGGTGCTACCTATGAATCTCTCTCACCAGCAGCGCACGGAGATCGACTTTCACCAGCAGCCGGACATGCCAAGGAGAGGGTTCTTTCATCAGCCTTACGAAAAGTATCAATTTCGTCTCCTATCGACTTTAAGAAACCTTCATTAAAGTACAGGATGTTGAGGTCCGGAATGCGGACCCATACGGAGGTGCGTGAGGATTCCCGTTTCATATCGAAATCCGGTGCCCACCGAAAGTGGCGAAACAGGTAACGGCCAACTTGGTGAGTCTGGCATGAGAAGGCCTCTACGACATCCTCATAGGAAGCAGGTTTCGGTTGTTCCATTTCATTGGTTGGGAAAAACAGAGGAGGGTTTGAATGGCTGTTTGGGCGGGATGGGGTTTTACGTAGGGAAGATGACAAGTTTAGAAAGAGGAGATGAGTTCTTTTAGAAACAAGGAAGAGCTTCTCACTCTAACCCATTGTGAACCAGCTGAGCTCCGGCTATATATAGCCTTAATTTTAGGGAAAATTAAAGAAATAGGGTATGAACTATCACAGTTTTATAAATTACGGGGTGTAACTATCATTTTTTACAATTTGCAGGTATTTCAGTTTTAGGTAAATATTTTTCAATCAAGTCCAGATCTAATTTAAACTAATTACAAACTCACCCTCAACAAAACTAACCTAACTACTCATTCATTAAATTTGTTCAACCGTTAGCATTAACTTTATCTTAATCTACACTTGCTTACATTAACATGGGTAATTTAGGTTAGATCAGTTTTGTTGAGGGTGAGTTTATAATTAGTTTAAACTAGATCTGGACTTGATTGAAAAATATTTATTAACAAAACAGTCCCAAAATTGAAAAACGTGCAAATTGCAAAAAATGATAGTTACACCCGTAATTTATAAAACTGTGGTAGCCCAATTTATTTAGTTTTCCTTTAATTCTATTGAATGGGGCTAGTTTTCACAGCGCAAAAGAAGTCATTTCAGTACAGTACAGTGCAGTACATTTACAAGGCCTGTGGACTTCTTCAAATGAGCGAATAGGAACCATGGAATAGTATTCACTGTATATTCAATTGCAACTTTGCCATAACCATGATTACCATTTAACGTCCGAGACTTGTTATACATAAACCAGCTTGAGGCATTTTATTTAGTTTTTTATTCACGCGAATAATAATCACACAGTTGAAAGTCAGGAGCTGATGAGAAGCGTGCTGCATGTAGTCAGCGAGCGAGGTTTACGCTTCAGGAGGATAAATAGATCAATATGGCGATCAGCAATCTGGTTGAGGAGGTGTTGATTCTGCTCGATTTTATTGATAAAGCGAGGACGCACATTTTCAACAATGTCACATCCGAAGTGTTCCTCCATGGTGGCTCCTAATGCGGCTAGAATCATACCAGCAACGACGTTTGAAGTGAGCGCCTCCATATTAACCGGGTCTTTCTCTATCATTTCCAATTTTTCCATGCTGAAGGAAACATTCTTGTTCAAAATCTCCTCCACTTCCCCAATGGTGGGAAAATAGATAGGTAGATTGAAGCTGTCCACTTTTTCTTCAGCAAATATACCCTAATTGGAATTAGGATTGTAATTTATAACTAGTACCCTAGAAAAAAGAAATATATGTGCTGACAACTCCATCTCCGACCAAAACTATAAATTGAAGCGGTCAAATTAGAAAATGTTTGACTTTAATTTGAGTTAGTTGGTTCTCACCTCGTTCGCCATGTCCTCCAGGCAAGCACCTAAAAGCTCAAACATTATGCCCCCAGAATCAAGTACCCCATTGGGACGAACAATGAATGACATCATCACTAACCCACCACACACTACTTCCTTAGCTCGAGCGTCCAGAAATGCCCCCATATCTTTCTCGTACTGGGAAAGGTACGACTCGATCACCTCTTTTTCCTTACCAGGCCAAAAAATCTTGCCTTTATTCCATGCACGACAACTGGAGTCCCTAATTTCTGGAGGCACTCTGGACAGCCACTGGAGCGAGTAAGACGAGTGAGCTACATGGATTGTGGACTTGGGAAATAACCGGCCATGGAAGGAACCGGGTACTCCTGCTGCATAGTATTTGGCTGTTACAGGTAAAGTTTTGAACAAAATGTTGAAGTCATTGGCAGCATGGTCGTTGAAAAACACTTGAAACTCAAGGCCATGCCCGTATTTAAGCTCCAGAGCTTCAATGATGTTCTCAACTGAAAAGAAAGTATTCGGCCCCGTGGAACAACCCAAATCTGCAATAACAACTTTGGAAAGGTTGCTCCCCACAGCCAGGTGTTCAGCAATTGCGTCGAGGATCATTGGTTTCGTCCCATTTACCACCGTTTTCTAAATAAAATATACATATATTGAACGAGCACAAAATCAAGACCAAAACCAGGAAAAAAAACAGATCCGATACCAATTGAGAATCCTCTTTTAAAGTTAACAATAAGTATATGGATAAAGGAGCAGGTACGATATTTCAACAGATAGGAATGAATGGAACACAGATGGGTACCTGATAAGCCGAATTCTTGGCATAACTACTTGACCCATCTCCACCTTGCATCGGATACGCATCAGCATAACTAGCTGACCCCTCCATTGCTTTTGCACTTATTGGAATGACTGCACTCCATCGTATTGTTTCCACCCCTTTTATACGATTCATAAAAACTTGACAAAGCTTCTTGCAGTAAAATAAATATTACAACAACGAAATTGTCAAACTGAACTTGCACTGGATCTCACTATCAGAAGATAATTAAAAAAAGAAAAGCCCACCACAAGACAAAGACCTATAACCAGCCATTAAACTTGGAAAACAAATTGAGAAAATGACTCTTGATCTTGTTGATTTTATAATAATAGCAGTGGTAACACATGTAATGTTAAAAATACAACAAGAAAGTATAAAATAATTTCTCGCTTTACATGCTCTAAATAATAGAGCAGATCGTGTTATTTAAGAGACACTTGCCCAGGATCCAAATTTCATATGCCGATAAAAACACCAGTTTCTAAACCTTCACACCCAAGTGTTCCACATATGGGCTGATCTTGACCGCATTTGGTCAAATCATGAGAATTTGTGGCAGCATAACATTTCATATTAAAGAAACAACCAATCTATTTGAGCTTAATTTGGGCGATGGGTATGTTCTATGAGTGCAGGCCAAAATTCGTTCTAATACCATGTAGATTTGTCGGATTCATACTCAAAATCAATTGACAATAAATGGAGAAGCTCAACTATATATGAGGATAACTATTGAGTTTAACTGGGGCGAGTGGGATAATACCACTGTGCTCAACACTATAAGAAGAGTTTTGAAAACCTGAGATCTCGTCGAAGCGTTTTGCGTGAATTTCTGCAATTTCGATAGCAAAAAGGGAGCATATAGAAAGCATCCAGCAAACAAGTGGAAAAAATGAATGTCATACAGAATCTGAGCGACGAGTCTCTGAATAGTTAATCTTGAAGAACTTAACAGCTTCAACACAGTTGAGAAATCCCATGGACCATAATCCCTGATAATCAACAGCATCACTCATATGTGAATCTCAAGAACCTTATTGTGTCAGGACAAACTGTCGCCTCTCTATCGGTATCCACACACGCGTGGTGGATACCGCGCCCTCTGAAGTACTAGCTCCCGGATGACCCACTCTCGTCCCTTGTTAACTGACGTCACGTCTGTTCTTCCCATGAAATAAACAGAAGCCCTAGGCTTCTATTTACAGAGAAGTGCTTATGGGCTTCAGTCCGTGGGCCAAGCCAATCAACTGAGTTGGGTAGTATCCATGGGTCATACCCATGAGTTTAACTCATTTGGTTCATCCGAATCAGGCGCGGGTTGAACCTGATCATATCCGGACCGAATCTTATTCGGTTTATTACTCAACTCAATATCCGCCACTCGATTGTGTGCAACCCTATAGGTTTATTCTTAATTAGACATGGGCAAAGGCCCATTGATCATAAGCGGCCCCTAGTAAGGCGTTATGATCCCTAATTAAGAATAGCTGGTTCTCGAGGTAACCAAAATCATAATCAATACGAGTCAATTAACTGGTTTAATGGACAGATTCCAACATCTAGCCCTTCTGGCCACATCCGCCTTAGCGCAGGCCCCGAGCACATCCCCGCCAGCGGTGGTAATAACCCCACCCACGACCCACCCCATCCCCATCACCCGTCACCCCGTCTCCAGCTCCGGAAGCCGCTGAACCCACTCGTTCGAACTCTCCCACCACCTCAACTTACCCAGCTCCGCCCTCAACCTGCTCCCCAGCCTCCTCTCCCGCCCCTTCCTCCAACTCTCCGGTCAGCGAGCCCACCGGTGAGCCTAGCGACAGCGCGTCCAGCGGATGGAGCGGCGTCACTTTTGCCGCTACCGCCCTCTTCGGGTCTCTTGTGGCTGCATCTTTCTACTAGAGATAGCAGCATTTGCTGATCAATTTTTATCTCAAGTTGCATGTGATTATAATTTGTATCAAATTGGTGTTTCTTGCACTTGGCATGAATTGATCGTTAGTAATTAATATAAGGGAAAAATTTGAAAATGTGTCTGAACTATCACAATTTATTCAATTGCACGCGCTATAAATTATCACAATTTTTAAAAAGGGTGTGATGGAAATAAAATTGAACTTATTTTAGATGATGCTTAAGATCAGTTTGTTTGACTTTTTAAATATAATTCATCTTATAAAATTTATTGAGTATTATGGATGATTGAGTATAAACAAATGTCATTTTCTTTATGTGCGTAAAACGATATTATTTATTTTGATAATCAAACGACGTAATTTTCACACACAAATTTAAGTCTTATAATAGTATTAGTTTAGGAATATAATGATAAATTTTATTTTAGAAATAAATTTTTTTTTCATCGCACTCTTTTTGAAAATCGTTGTAGTTCGGACCGCAACCAGGTATTCTTTGAGTTTTATCCCTTATTATAATTGGTTGGTTCAATTGTTTGTATTTTGTTTTAGATTTCACTCTTACTTATAGGTCTGACCGGCCACATATCGGTTCAATTGAAGTCACCATGGAGAGATTGATGTAGTAGATATACATGTCTATACGATAAAATTCCCGATATCTAGCTCATCAATAAACTTTAGTTCTTGTTCATCTACTTTACAATGTCAGTTAAAATGTTAGTTTTAGCAAAGAAACCATTTTTAGCATGAAAATAGTACTTTTAACGATGAAAAACCCTATTAATAAGGAAAACATCCCTGTACATATCAAATTACCACCTTCCTAGAAGAATTGAATGAAGGCAAAGTTGAAGATCAATCAAAGATCTACTTAGGCTGTGTTTGGTTTAGGGAAAGTTAGTAGGAAAGAAAAATAAGAGTTAAAAGTGAATTATATCATGAATTTTTTAAATTTTTTTGTTTGGTTACGGGTGGAAAATTATAAGAAAATGGTTGAACACTCTTTATTTTCTTCTCATTTTTCATTTCTTAATTTTCTCTAAATTAACCTAATAAAAAATTCTTTCTTATTTTCCCTCAAATTTCCAACTCCCGTGAATTTTCCCTAAACCAAACACTGCCTAAGTACTTCATGTCGTAAGCTCCATCAATGATCAGCTCTTCAACTGTCCCAATCCCATATATATGTCATCTCTATCTCCCATGACCCATTTCACCCTCCGACATCACAACACCATAAAAATTCAAACCAAGCAGCTTTTCCCTCCCTCTCTTGGGCCATGCGCCTCATTGCATCCACACAAAAAAGGGTGATTTAAATTTCTGCGCTCAATCAAGCCACACTAATTCATCCAATCATCAGTTCTGATACAACATGAAAAATTGTTCAATCGCTTGGTTAGATTATATATATTCGACTCAGAAATTTATGGTCAGTAATTCAACATAAGCAAATTCTTCTTCTCTTAACTATTTTAATAAAATATTTTTTTTTTATTTTAAGGGGATCGATAGTGGTTCCCCACTTTGATAACGTACGTCCTACTCACTGCAGGTCAACTCACACGCACCTCCAGAGTATCTAAGCGTAAATGTGATATCACCAAGGCTTGAACCCAAGACCTTGAAATTGTTAGACAACATCCAAGACCTCTAGATCAACATATTTTAATAAATGAATTCGTACTCAACCCAATATCTAAAGCCATCTACAACTACAGGACGTGTTCTGTGGCCACACATTTCCTCCAGTCTCTGCTACTTGCGTCCCACACCACCAGCAGCCGAGAAGCTGCCTCGTTTGAGCCAGCCACCTCACAATTTTCCACAAATATCTTTGCTTGTCACCCAAACAAAACTAGTCCTGATTGACACAACCAAGAACAAGTTGTATATGTCTACCTCCACTCTTTTAGTAATCACTACACAACAACAATAAATAAACAAAGGGGATTGATTATTGATAAGCACACGGCAGGTTTTCTTCTAAACGGATAAAAGTCGTTTCTAATTATAACGCATTTGTCGCTAATAGTAAAACTTCTTCATCGCTAAAAATCAAGAGGCCCTACTCCTGAGCTTCTCAAAAGCATTCATTTTTTGACCAAAAATCAGTATAAATCAAGAAAAGTGAGACCTGATAAAACCATCAAACTCCCTACTCCTATTTCATTCATTTTTTGAGCTTTGATTCTCACCTCTCATTCATCTCCAGCCTCCTCATCGCATCCATGGACAACGACGTCCACTCATCGAGTGACTCCAAGCTACAGGCCGTTCCACTACTGGAACACCAGCCCGAACCGAGCGACGAGCCACAAGACCTCGTGACTCGGTTTCGAGCCGAGTCCAAGAAGCTATGGCACATAGTCGGGCCTTCCATCTTCAGCCGCGTCGCGTCCTACTCCATGCTGGTCATAACCCAGGCCTTCGCTGGGCATCTCAGCGACCTGGACCTCGCCGCCATCTCCATCGCCAATAACGTCGTCGTGGGGTTCGATTTCGGCCTCCTCGTACGTTGTCACAACTCTTTGATCACAATAAACTTTTTCTTCATTATTGTAAGCGAAATGAGATAAATGAGTGTTTTGATACTTTTTGTTGCAGTTGGGCATGGCGAGTGCGCTGGAGACGCTGTGTGGCCAGGCCTACGGCGCGAAGAAGTACTTCATGCTCGGTGTCTATATGCAACGCTCGTGGATCGTCATGTTCATCTGCTGTGTGCTCCTCCTCCCCATGTACATCTTTTCTGCCCCAGTACTAAAACTGCTAGGGCAGACAGATGACGTGGCGGAGCTGTCTGGAGTGGTAGTCATGTGGATGATACCACTCCACTTCAGCTTCGCCTTCCAATTCCCTCTACAGAGATTCCTCCAGAGCCAGATGAAGACGGCCGTCATAGCCTGGGTGTCCGCCCTGGCTTTGACGGTCCACATCCTCATCAGTTGGGCCATGGTCTACGGATTGAAACTCGGAGTGATCGGGGTGGCCGCGACCATCAATTTCTCGTGGTGGGTGCTGGTTTTGGGCCTCTTTGCTTACACCGTCTGCGGCGGGTGCCCGCTTACGTGGACCGGATTCTCCATTGAGGCGTTTTCCGGCCTCTGGGAGTTCACCAAGCTCTCAGCTGCTTCTGGCGTCATGCTATGGTACTTGCCTATATCATTCACAAATATATAATAATTAATTCATTTGGAGATTAATCTCTTTTTCTTTTGTCCAATTTTGCTGTGATAAATTACAGCCTGGAGAATTGGTACTACAGAATTTTAATCCTGATGACTGGAAATTTGAAGAATGCTGAGATTGCAATTGATGCCCTCTCAATCTGGTAAGTTCTTAATGAGAAAATTGGATTTTTTTTTTAATCTCGCAATATTAATAAAAATGATTCAAAGTTCAAACACTCAAACAATTTTCTTAATTTAATTTTAATTGATTAATTTGTTTCATAGGGTTTTTTAATAATCACCATTTGCCACTAGTCTTACCACAATAGTAGTTGAAAAGTACTCCATTCTTTTCAATTACTATTGAAACATGTTGTCCTATGTGAATGATGATTACTACTATTAAGTGAACAAAATATTGATTACAATAAAACAAACGGATTAACTTATAGCTTTTGAAACATGTTGTCCTATGTGTGTTAATGACTCATTCCATGACGTCATCCAGACACTGATGTTCTACATGGATCCAAAGAATCCAAATCTAATTTGATCATGTGTTTTACCAACTGATGTGTGGCAGCAGCAACTTTTGATTAACTGTGAATTGAATTAGACACTGGAGAGTTTAATACCAACTTTGGCACCACTTTCTCCCTCAATCATCAATAATTAATGCATTGACTTGTGGTGATGATCGAGCTTATACAGTGACATTAAGTAATTAAGAAAATGATGACAACAGTCTGTGATTAGATTTTGTTACATGCGCATATTAGTATAAAACCTTAATTGTGACATTATGTTGAAGCACGAGCATGTAATGATGTGACATTAAGCTAATCACCTGACTAATTTCTGGTAATTTAAGTCTTAACTTGTCTAATTTGCTTTGCATTTGTGTGAAAAATGGATGGCAGCATGACTATAAATGGATGGGAGTTGATGATTCCTCTAGCTTTCTTTGCCGGAGCTGGGTAAGTAAAAAAAAAACCTAATTTTCTTTCTCCCATTTGACAAATCAGTATCGAAAATGAGAAGAAATGGATGATGAAAATTAGGTTTTTGCTTTATCAATATAATGCATTTGAGAGAGGTAAAATATTAGGGTTATGTAGGAAACGGATAAGAAATAAAAATGACTAACCTACCCTAGACACTAATTAAGAACAATTATGCTAGCAAAAATCACATATTATTATGTAGTTGATGCCATTTTGAGATCCATAATCTTACCCGCATGTGCTAGTATACAAAATATAATTTATGAATTGAGGATAGAACAAATTGTTGTGGAGGATTGGGAACGAGTTTTGTTGCTTAAAGGGAACTCCCGTCCTTAAAGATGTCTTTTTCGTTGCTAAATGTTAAGGTTCGGTTATTGAGACACTGGTGTTGAAGATTGATCCTAAATGGATCCAAGATAAGGACATGGTACCAAAGTTGTTGTTCAAGTCATAGTATACAAGTAGCGACAGCATACATCCGACGAACAGACGGTAACTCAACATGTGATCGATTCGGTCCATGGTAAAACGACTAGTCTCCTGTCTAGATAACTGACCTAAATGTGACGAAACCCTAGATATGTCCTGCATCATCGGATCCCTTGTAAAAGCATATACATATTTACAACACCGATAAATTAGAACCGACACGGTAACATGGTTGTTATCGTAGCATATACGTACAACCCTTCGGGTTTATTGCAGATTGAGATGGGGAATCTTATCGAGTCAAAGGGTTTTGTGTGTATGTGTGACTTTTGGGGGTAAGTTTCATATTCATGTCTGGACAGGTTAGGTCAACAACGACAAAGGACCTGTGTAGACAAGTGCTTGATTTTGTGAGCAAGCTTGTCTTTGTGCCAGCAGTGGCTAGCTTGTTATCTGTTCATTCAGTATAGGTTGGCATCTCGTGACCAAACTTCGGCTCTTGGCGGGTCCTCGTTAGGGTTCCTTTTCAGGCTAGTTTTTCACCATTTCATTGTCTGACAAAAAATGCAAGATGACATACCTAAATGAGTAGGACCTCCTTTTATTTCGTTTGCTTTTACCTTATAACATTTATATGCACAGGGCTCCATTTATTACTAACATGACATTACAATTTACACGAATAATCACTTTTAGCAACAAAATGTGTAATATTGTGCTTATCAGTCCTTTTTAAAATTGTTATGATATCACTTAGGAAGATAATAATCACATGGAGCTTTTCGCTATAAAATGTGGGCATTTGGATTTCCCAATGAGGTTGTGAGTTTCAGCGATGAAATCATACCAGTACCAGTGAAACTATATTATTAACATCATTTATTATAAGTTCATTTTGTTGAGGTTATCATGTATTAATTAAGGTAATCTGTGTACGTAGTTTTGAGTTAGATGGATAGTCTAGGAAGATCTTTCATCTCATACGCTCTTGGAATTTTCGCTCTATATATATATATATATGAGTGACTAAGAATTCTATGTGAACCACAGAGTGAGGGTGGCAAACGAGCTTGGAGCTGGAAACGGCAAGGGAGCCAAGTTTGCGACAATCGTAGCAGTCTCAACATCTTCTGTTATCGGATTATTCTTCTGGCTGGTGATCATAATCTTCCGCGAAGAGTTTGGCCTCATGTTCTCCAACAGTGCACCGGTGCTGGATGCAGTCAGCAGCCTCTCCATCCTCCTAGCCTTCACCGTTTTACTCAACAGCGTCCAACCCGTTCTCTCAGGTAAACATTTTAATTTAATTTGCTTATAAATTTTGTCCAACACGTCTAGGTAGTAGTAGTGTTGTGTAACATCGATTAGGGTTAGGTAGGGTTTTCTCACTGATGAAATGTTGCTTGTGCAGGCGTTGCAGTTGGATCAGGGTGGCAGTCATACGTCGCGTACATTAACCTGGGTTGCTACTATCTGATCGGTGTTCCTCTAGGGTTCGTAATGGGATGGGTGTTCAACCAAGGAGTTATGGTATATGCTTTGATAATTTTGAAAGATCAATTTTCACGCACATGTTACCAGATACCATGCTTATTCAGATTAGGGTTTCTGTGATATATATTGTAAGGTGAATAATTTTTCCCAATGCTAGGGCATCTGGGCAGGAATGATATTCGGGGGAACGGCGATTCAGACGCTGGTTTTGTGCATCATAACTATCCGATGTGACTGGGATAAGGAGGTAAGAAAGCATCCCAAAGTCCTCTTTAAATTTTGACCCATTTCACCAATTTAGATGATGGAGGGATTTCGAGGCCGTTGATCATCTGAGTTTTTTTGTGGTGCATCAGGCTGAGAAGGCAAGGCTGCATATAACAAAATGGGAAGCATCTAGCTGAAAAAAAAGAAGACCGATAAGGCGTTTCCGATAGGATGCCAAGGGCACATGCAACTTAATTAAATAGCAGCGGCTTGGAGACTGATCCTATGACTCAGTTGAAGCATTGAAGATGAAACTGAGATGATGATGATAACAGGCTTAATTACACAGATGTCATTCGTGGTGTTCACACTTAGTATACATATTTGAATTTTGAACTGTGTAATCTCACACTCAATAACTGATTGCATATTTGGGGACAAGGTTCTTCACTAATCGTGCAAATGCTGGTCAAACATACTCGATCTTGTTATTATATCAAACCATGAAAGTCAAAATGTCAACAAGGTGCCAGGTCAACCGAGTCACGAGTTATGTTGACTCGGCATCCAACACTTCAGCTTTGCCAATTTCAAGCGTTGGGACTGTGAATAAATTAAATATCGTTCTATAAAACATCTCATTGGTTAATCTTTTAACAACGAAATATCTCATTTACCCAGTTTTATTGACACTTTTATCACCGTGGCCCGTATGTTTCCAGCGGTTCTCCAAGTCCCTCCGCCTCTTGAGAATCTGATACACCGCCCAAAATCATGCACAAGTCACATCCGACGTCCGCAACCGATTCCTCCGCATTATTCAAATCCATTCCTCAGTAACCACCGCGAAAAGGCGCTTACGCCATCACGCCCACGCCTCCGGTTGACTTGTTCGTTCTCCTCCCACCCACGTAAACAAACTTATCCTCGCAAGGAATCAAATCCCATTTCATAAATGTAGCCAGCTCCGGCCTCGGCCTCATCGAGCGATGGACGAGCTGATCCTGGCGTGCCTCTGCGCCTTCGCCTTCTTCAGCCTCATCACCCTCTTCCTCCGCTTCTTCCTCACCTCCTTCCCACCACCCTCCATATCGCCCGATGGAGGGGGGGTTGGGGGAAGCTCGAGGAGCGCGTCCGTGAAGGGACTTGACCCGGAGGAGATCAGGACCCTCCCGGTCTACGCCTACACGGCCTTCAGGGACTTGGAGATCGGGAAAGGGTCGCGGGCCGAGTGCCCGGTCTGCCTGGGGGAGTTTGGCGAGCACGAGTCTGTTCGATTGCTGCCCAAGTGCGACCACGCTTTCCACCCCAAGTGCATCGAGAGCTGGCTGGTCGGGTCCGGGACGTGCCCCGTCTGCCGCACCGATCTCACCGCTGACGATGAGATCACGGCGTGACACGCTACAGCTTTTCGCACCCACTTCCATCTTGTACATAATAAATTCACCCTTCGATGCTGTTCTGCATCGATATCGAATTCATGAAAACGTCGGGAAAATGATAGCTTAGAGTCGCCGCTAGACAATTCAAAGCGTGATGCGGAGGAGATCAGTTGGTCGGCTCGACGAGGAAGGCTTGGCTGGCTGGCCTGAGATTGACGGATTCGATCCAAGAGGGCAGCGTTGAAATGACAGTGATCCTCTCTGGTGCTGGGGGAGCTCGAATTATTCCTGTGAGAAAAGATGTACATATTTAGCGACGAAATTATGTTATTTAGCAACAACTAGTTTACATTAGGGTCGATTTCCTGTTATTCACAGTTTGTGTGGATGGATTTCTCCTCATGATTGATCTTGCCATTTATATGATATATGATCACAAGCTCCCAATAAGATCATCAATAAAAATCGACAAAAACATGGCATATGGCCAAACAAGCACATGCGCTAAAGACACACATGAGAGCTTGCTGTCTTTAACATATTGTACTATGTAACCAATCCCAGACTGATTCACATCCTTTCATTTTGGTTCCATATCTTTCGCCATTTTTTCCTCATTCCTCAACCATGGCTTCTTCCAACATCTCTCGCTCTTCCTGCCGCAGACCCTTCCCCGATGCCGCCGCTACCCACCACAATTATATTACTCATGACCACCGGTGGTGCCTCAGACGCAGAATCGTACTGCTCCAGCGAAAATCCAAGCTTGCAATCACTCTGTAAGTCCCCTCAACCTCTGATATGCAACAAGGCGGTGATTTGATGATCTTGCTATTCGGTGACCCAGTTTGAATTTCGACACACATAAGTACAGTTTTTGTTACATGTGATTTTCGACAGGAGGATCCGCAGCTCGTCCAAGAAGCACTTCCACTCCGAAGAACCGGAGGAAGACGATGACGATAGTCCTCAGAAAAGACACAAGTCTTTACTACCTCCACACTGGTAATCGAATTCACCGATTTCTCTACGAAAAATCCTCAAAAAAAAAAAAAGCTTCGAAATTTCTTGCTTCGGTCATTCGATCATTGGTATGAGGTGTCCCATCATTTCACCGGCTTCTGGAATTTCCAGGAAGAAATGGGCGGTGGGGATTTCTCTGTGGATCATTCTGCCGTCTTACCGGCACAAACTCGGACCCGTAGGAATCATTCAGAGTGAGCGTAGAAAAAAAAATGCAACTCTATGTGTGGATCGAAATTCGAGTGTAAATTTGATATTTGATATCTTATCAGCTATGTTTTTTTCTTATAGATAAAGTGGATGAGGTGATAGAGACAGCGGAGACAGCCACGGAGGTGGTGGAGGATGTGGCGGAGGGGGTGAAGTACTTGGCGGAGGAGATGGAGAAGCGGCTTCCGCCCAAGGACAAGCACGGGAAGGCGAAGCAGGCGCTTGACCTCGTGGAGAAGCTAGCGGAGGAGACGATCAAGACCACGGACTTAGCTCAAGAATTTATCGACAAGGTGCGTGTTCCAAATTTATATTGAAAATTTAAAATGGATGCGAATTTGGGAAATGTGAGTGAGTGTGAGAGTGAGGCGGTGTTTGGCAGGAGGAGCAGGCGGAGGAGGCCCTTGAAGATATTCTGGCCAGCGCGCAGCGTAGAAAAGAGAAGGAGAAAGACGGTGCAAGGGACAAGCATTGATGTTATTTGAGCTTGGCTAGCTGCTGAGGAAAATCTCATCAAGCTTTCTACGACCACTGAAGATTGGCCACAAGGCATATAGACGACATTTCACCTATAGCGACGAAGTTTATCACATAGGGACGGAAATATCTATTAGTCGACTTTTTTTAGCGACGATGTTCTAAAAAAAAATATGCGGTGAGCACAACGCTTAGCAATTAATCGGCTAGGAATCAGAATGATTAATGAGACAGTTACTTGAAATTATATATATAATTAATCAATTTACTTAATCAATTATAAACATATATGTTCAAAAATTATTATTTTAATAAAAAATTAAGTCTCGAACAAAATTAATCGGTTAAGCGGAACGTTTCAACACCGCCTAGCGATTAATCAACAATTAATTGGTCTGAAACGGAAATTTTTATAACATTTTCAATAGGACGAAAGTAACTATTAGTGACAAATTACTAAGTATAAAAATGAATTAATTTAAGTTCGAAGCACGTATTGAGAAACGGGGCTTGCCTTTTGAGCTTAAATTGTATACAATTAAAATTAATTGAATTGAATTGAATTTGAGTTAAAATTACAATTTTCTCAAGACAAAATAATCCCGTTTTTTACCCAAAAATCAATAATGAATACTAATTTAACCTAACCAACCAAATTCATTCCATTTCATTTAATTACCAATTAATCGATAGTTTTTCTCTATTTTATGTTCAAATTAATTAGTCTTAATGATAATTCTTCAAACTATATATTCAAGGGGAAAAACCCAAAAGGGGCCCTGAACTACCACCGCTTACCCAATTGCTGTCAGAACTACCATGATTTCCAAAAAGAGTGCAATGAAAAAAAAAATTGGACTGATTTTCTAAATTGAAATGTATCATTACATTCCAAACCTAATATTATTATAATTCTTAGATTTGTATGCAAAAATTATGTCATTTGATTATCAAAAGAAGTCATTTTCTTTATGTGCGCAAAATGATATAATTTATTTTGATAACCAAACGATATAATTTTCGCACACAAATCTAAGTCTTATAATAATATTATGTTAGGAATGTGATGGTAATTTTTATTTTAGAAAATCAATCCAATTTTTTTTTCATTGCACTCTTTTTGGAAATCATGGTAGTTCTGACCGCAATTGGGTAAGCGGTGATAGTTCAGAGTCCATTTGGGTTTTATCCCTATATTCAAAACCTAAATATGTACAAAACTATATTCAAATAAACCCAAATCGACACGCAAAGCCCAGCCCAGCAAGGCCCAAGCAAATCACCAAGCCCACCTTCCACTTATCCACTCCGCCGCCGCAGCCGCCACCGTCTCCCTCCGCCGCTCCTGTTTTCCACTTCCTGATCTGCACCTCCAGCACCATCACCCACCTCCGATACGCCATGGCCCTTATCGATTCCGCCACCAGCGCGCCCATCGCGGCGTCCCGCTCCCTCCGGCTCTCCTCCGCCCGCCTCTCCGCTTCACGCACGCGCCGCTCCGATAGCCGGAGAGCCCTCGCAAGATCGCAGCTTTCCGCCCTCTCTTCATCGAAGCAGCCCATGTAGAGCTTGGTGGGCGGAGGGAGGTCGCAGTTCTGCATCAGCTGCCGTCGTCGGAAGTGCGGTTGGGGGTGGTGGCCGGGTCGGATGAGCTCCGCCATTGTCGTCGATGGTTGAATGGGATCGAATCTGCAGCGGTTGGTTTTCGATGGAGACGTGGAGTGAGGAGAAGCACAAGAAAACACAGCGAGAAGATGATGAGAGGTGGAAGTTAGTGGGTAGTTTTTTTTACTAAGAAATGTTCTTTGCTTGTCGAAAACAACAACCAAGTGCCAACGACGACCTCAACCACCTACGCAACCGAAGCTTTTTGGTGTTTTTTTTTTCATTTTTAAATAAATGTATTTTCTTATGCATGCGTAAATAATTGTTAGGTTACAATTGATACACGTAACTATATTCAATGTTTGATCACGTTTACTTAATTATATTATTTAGTACGAGTATCCGTCATACCAACAGTTCGGTTCGAAAAAAATTAAAAATTGAACCAAATTATAAGTTATCCTTTTTTAAAATATGAAATTGTAAACTGAATGATTAAAGGCACCCGTCGTGTCGGTTCGAGAAAAATTAATAATCGAACCAAATTATTAGTCATCTTTTTTAAAAATATAAAACTGTAAATCGAATAATTTTTTAAAATTTGAAATCGAACCAAATCAAACCAAACCGAACCAGATCAAACCGAATCGAACTGCAGGGAGCGTGTTACGAACATCCTATTCTGTTATATATATAAATATATATATATATATTATTTACTATTTAGCTTTAAGATTTTATTTTTTGTTCCAAATTATCATAATTAATAAGAAAAAATTGTATAATTTTATTAACATTTTTATGTTGGGTGTTGGCATATGCGTCATAATTTACATAAGATAAAAGTATATTAATAGTTTTCTGGGTTTTGCTCCGTTATTCACTAGAAATAAAAAATTTGGAAAAGTAATTAATTCATCAATAAATAACTACTTACAACACAAGTGATGTTAATACATACGGTACTATATTGTACTATATTCATCATTAATATATTAACCGCATTCAGTGGTTTCACACCTCTTATTTTTCTTACTTAAAGCCCAAGTTATGATGTTTTCGTGCTTTTTCGTTTAATAAGTATTTTACTTGATTTCTCAATTGACGTACGAGAATGTTTACATAAATATTTATAAAATTATTAATTAATTTACGATTCCTGGCGTATTGGCACGCCATCTGGTATTTACTTCTATCCATCTACCTGTCTATCGCCATTATTTTTATATACATTTTACTGGGTCACAATCATTAGCAATTGAAGAACAAGCACATGGATAGGCGCAGAGATCAGATGGGGCCAGAATGAGCTGTTTTCTTTCTCATATTGTATTCACACAACTCGTCCCTTCCAAAGGTCACAGTCTTACAGCTCAGGGGAGTCACATAGGATGTCGAGCTGCGGCTTATTCGCAAAATGTGGGCGGGGGGAGGGGGGCCATAGCTTCTTTATGTACATACACACACACGTATGCACATGATGCCGGATGGAGTGATGACTGACGGGGAGGGTTTGATTCCAATCTTCAGTTTCAGATGATGGTTTGGTGCACAGCCCTCATGTGGTCGTAGCAGTCTTCACCGAAGGCGAAGGCGGCCAAGCAGGCCCAGCAGATGTGCACGCCGCAGAGGCACTCCATGTGATTGCATCCTTCTATTTTTTCGATGACCCGACGGCAGATCGGGCAGGACTTGACGTGGTCCTCCTTGCCTCTGCACCACTCCGAGTTTCCAGTGACTATCATATCATCAACATAGACCAGCAAGGCTGTAAATTGAGTGCCAGAAGACATTGTGAAGAGAGAGTGATCACAAGCACACTGAATGAAGCCATAACTGACTAGAGCAGCAGAAAATTTGAAGAACCATTGGCGTGGAGCTTGTTTCAGGCCATAAAGAGACTTTTGAAGTAAACAAACAAGAGTAGTATAGGCAGATTTGTGAGGAACTTTGTAACCGGGTGGAACTTTCATGTAAACCTCCTCTTGTAGATCACCATGTAGGAAAGCATTTGTAACATCCAATTGTGTAAGAGACCAGCCCCGTATTGCAGCAACTGCAAGAATGGTTCTGACTGTTGTCATTTTTGCAACAGGCGCAAATGTCTGAAAATAATCAAGGCCTTCTATTTGAGTAAATCCCTTGGCAACTAGTCTCGCCTTGTGCCGATCAAGGGTTCCATCAGCCTTAAACTTCAGCCTGTAGACCCACTTACAACCAACCGGTTTTTTGTTAGGCGGTAATTCAACAATTTTCCAAGTGTTATTGAGTTCCAATGCTTGGATTTCTAGAGCCATGGCCGAGATCCAGTGGGGATCTTTAGAGGCCTGAGCATAGGACTTGGGTTCTGTGTGGGCAGTAATAGAAAGAGCATAGGAACGAAATAAAGGAGACAGATGATCATAAGAAAAGTAATCAGAGAGAGGGTAGTGTACCTTGTATGAAGAAAGAACATGTGAAGAGGGTAATCCTGAGTCAGAGGGAATCACATAGTCATTGTATTTAGCAGGTAATTTTATTGACCGAGAGGGTCTATGTGACCGAGAGAAAGGTATTTCAGGGGACTGAGATGGGGAAGAAAGAGGAAGCTGAGAAGAGTCTGGTGACTCAGGTGAAGATAAGGCATTGGAGGGAACTGGAACTGAGTGATCAGCTTGAGAGGCAGGTGAAGTTCCAGATAAAGTAGATGACACATTTGTAGAAGGTATATAAGGACAGACATGAAGATCATCTGAATCTGAAGTGGGAATAGACTCAGATGAGGAAACAGCAGTTTTATGATAAGGGAAGACAATTTCAAGGAAGAAAACATCTCTGCTGTAAAAGACCTTGTAATGCTCCAAATCAAGAAGTTTATAACCTTTCTTGCCAAAAGGATAACCAAGGAAAACACATTTGATGGCTCTTGGGGAGAATTTATCTCTTTGAGACTTTAAGGTGGAGGCAAAACAAAGACAACCAAAGACTCGGATATGATCATAGGAAGGAGGTTTGGAAAAAAGCTTTTCAAAGGGAGTGATATATTGAAGGGAAGAAGAAGGAAGTCTGTTTATCAGATATACTGAGGTGAGAACACATTCTCCCCAAAAAGAAATAGGTAAAGAAGCCTGAAACCTCAGAGCTCTAGCAAGGTCTAGGATATGCCTATGCTTCCTTTCCACTCTACCATTTTGTTGAGGAGAATCCACACAAGAGGTCTGGTGAATTATTCCATTGGCAGAGAGAAGAGAAGTCATAGAATGGTTTAGAAATTCTGAACCATTATCAGACCTGAGAACTTTGATAGTTTTGGAAAAATGGTTATGAACATAGGTAAGATATTTGGTAAGAATGTGACAGACTTCAGATTTTTGAACCATCAAATATGCCCATGTGCATCTAGTAAAGTCATCAACAATTGTGAGAAAGTAAGAGTAGCCATTGTATGTTTTGTGTTTATAAGGCCCCCATACATCACAATGTATCAGTTCAAAACTAGTTTGTGTATGAGAAAGACTAGATGGGAAGGGAAGTCTGGATTGTTTGGCAAGAGGACAGACAAAACAAGGTAACAAACTCTTATTTGGAGCAATACTCAGTTGAGGAATGTGATTAATTGTGGAATAAGATGCATGACCCAACCTCATATGCCAAAGTTTTGATTTTGTAG
>NQLW01000607.1:145867-185103 GCA_002312845.1 Kalanchoe fedtschenkoi
TCAGCACATACTTTGATGGCTCCGTGAACTGGGTCTGACTTGAAGTTGCTGATTAGGTCTTGGTTCAGGGGAGCTTTGTTGTCCACCGCCACAAGCGCTTGTTGAGTTAGAATGTAGTCAAACCTTGGAGCCCATTTCCTTGACCCAAGTCTGGCTGTCGTAGAGCAGTTATCAACCATGAAGGAGACTCCACGTGCATGCATGAACGGGTTCAACGAGTCGACAGATTCAATCACACTTTCATTGATGATCTCCGAGAAGGAATGCCCCTTCTTCCTCAAAATCTCGATCTAAGATCATACAGAAAATCAGCTTAGCAATGGATGGAAGTTGATGCTTAGTGTTTGCAATATCAATGTCACCCACTCACCAACATAAAAGAAGCATAATACCTGTGCCATCATCAAGGCAACAAACACACCGGCTGTGAAGGGGTACAGGGGACCAAGGTCGCCAGCCGGTCTTTTAGATCTCACCCGCTCACCAACCTTCCACATACGTGTCTGATCGATGTTACCCATTGGAAAAGCTGGTAAACCCTCCTTTTCCTATACCAACATAGGAACAACAATCAGGTGACTGAATCTTAAAGAATGGCACCTATAGCAGATGACAATGCTAGACAGTCTACGCAAAATAATACTCATTCATTAGCAGCAACACAATGGAAATAAGGGCAAAATCATACATAGAACCGGCGCCCAGCCAGAACAACACTTCGGATCTCACTTCCACTTGCCACATCTTCATAGCACTCATACAATATATCCATGCACGGATAGTATGAGGCACTATATGCAGCTTCAAACTCCTTTTTGCCCTCAGCAGTCAGTGAGTCATATACAGCAAGCATACCCTGCAAGTGGAATGTAGTCAAATTGTCATCAATAGATATCAAACTCTAAGTTGACACTTGGTGTATTGTCTGAGAGAAAAAGAGTAAGGAAGAGAACCAAACCTTGGTTGAGATTGTTCGTGATATGATCCCTGTAATACATTCGACAGTGTTCTTGTAAGCCAGCTCTTCATCCATTCCATTTTCAGTGTACCTTCTGAACAAGGATTCCACAACGCCATGGACAGCACCAAGTAAGATACCTATACATCGGAGTTAATTTGGTCAGACATCCCTCGCATAACAACAAAGCTGTTTCATAAGAAAGATAGTCACCTCTTTCTCCAAAAATATCACTCTTGTATTCCTGCTCCAATGTTGTAGCAAATGTGAACGGTGAACCGAGAGCAACGGACCATCCCAAGGCAACATCAGTTGCTCTACCATCAACATCCTATATACAAGTAAATGGGTCATTTATATTATTCAATGAAGCGCAAGCGTGTACTGCAACATCATTCACAGTCATCTTTAAGCATACATAAAATTAGCCGCAGGTATAAGCAGTGAAATGTTACTTTGCAAACAAATGCTATTAACTTGAATATAATCGTGACATGCTTTCACTTGTGATCCGAAAACACTACAGCCATATATATATACCACACATACACGCGCGCAAACACACACACCCCTTTGGATTTGCTTCACAATCTGACTACAATTTGCAGCTGAAAGAAAAAAGTATTACATGATAAAAATAAAACGGACCTGGTGGACAGCGAAGCTTGAATTGATTCCAGCACCATTCACTTCCTTTCCTTGTACATAAAGTCTCCTCACAGATGGGCCCATACCTTTGGGGCAAACTGCAATCACACTTATGTTCTTGGGGAAGTCCAAGCCCAGTGATTGTAAATGTCCCAAAAGAAACCCATGGGACAACCCAAGAATGCTGTTCGGCTTCATGTGTGAGAATATTTTCTCATAGTTATCTGCCTGGCAATACCAAAAAGGAAAAGAAAAAAATATACTTTGATAAATTACTGCATTGCCAAACCAAAAAAAAAGAAGCTAAATTGACATCAGACTTGAAAAATTTGTAGAAAAATGATTGAGCATGAGAGCAACTAAATAGTGTTTATGAGAGTTACGCGTGAAGCTGATGCAATCATGCCATGCATCATTGACTACCTGAGCTGAATCAGATATCAATAAAAGAACAAGGTCACTGCCTGAGATAGTTTCATAGATATCACCCAAAGTGCCAGTTTCCTCGCTAAAGCCAGCAGCACGAGCCTCATTGAAGGAGCGAGATCCCTTTCTAAGCCCGATCTGCAATTAATTTACGTCACTAGTAACACAATCCTCTAAAAAAACTGAGAACTGGGTTGAACAAACAAAGAACTGGCAAGGGTACTTGTAGGATTAAGCAGTCACCTTCACGACAATATCAGATTTAGCCTCAGCCAATGAATCTCTCAAATTCTGAGCTTGAGCTGGACCCTGAAATTAAACACATTTAAATGGAATGAACTTTATTGAACACTGCAGATAAATGAAAGCGTCAGTAAGACATGAAGCAGATGAAAAGAAAGAAACTGTTGGTGGGACTTCATTATCAATAAGCAACGTGCCCCGAGTTTCCTAAATCAAGTACGTCACTCCGACACGCAAAATGGTACATATAGACATAGAGAAACGTGTTTCAATTTGCACTAATGTTTAATCAGCTCAAAGCTTCATAATAACAGCGCATTGATAGGCTCCGAAAGTATACAAATTTGAAAATACAAACTCATAGTAAATGAAGTAAACTACCTAAGGGATGACCAAGAGGACAAACATATCATTGAATGAGAATTCAAAAAACTACAGTTTTCATTTTGTTTCAGTGAATCATAATCCACTATGTCACTGGATTACAGTACAGAAACCCGAGAAGAAGAAGAAGAAGAAGAAGAAGTCTGACTGGAGTGATGACTGATGAGTGATAATCAATGAAATCCCACACCCAAATACAAAAAAATAAATTAGTTTCATTCATGAAATGGAATCAAAAATAAATCAGCATCTGAAGGCTGAGGGAAAAAACAAACCCGAATAGAATTTTTAGTGAAATGTCAGACTCACCTGAGATCCCCATCCAATGACACCAATTTGCTTAACCCCTTTGAATGCTTCCGGCAGCAGGGGAAACAGATTCCTCCCACCTCTCACAATATACTACACAAATTAATCAGCAACAAGTTAAAAACCAAAAACTCAAACTCAAACCCTTATCAATTAGATTTATCAATATGCCCTAAATCAACATAAAATAAATGAAGAAGAAGAGACACCGATTTTCAACCTCATCGTGACCGGCGAGCGAGATCTTCTCCTTGCTAAACAACGTGGTGTCGAAATCAAGGGAGATAGCTGGCTTCACGCCGGACGCCGATACCATCTTGGCTCCAAGAGCGGAGAAGGATCCATTAAAAGCGGTGGTGAAAAACGTCGCTTTCAAAGCACCAGATGACTTGGCGGACGAGGCCAGAAACCCTACCCTCGGCACATTCAGCTTTTTCAATGAAGATGAAGAAGAAGAGACGGAGGATGAGATGGCGGGAGAAGATGTGGTTGCGGCGGCGGCGGCCATCTCTCTGCACTGGTTAAACACTACACTTCAACAGATAAAAACACTTAACAGAAATGGACTTGTAAAGGGTTCTATCTATAGACGTGACTACACGACGCCGTTTCTTACCCAGTTCTGATACTGCCCATGATAATTTGATTTTACGGATTAAAATTAAAGGATATTGAATATGTTTTGAATCTAAATTCTCACCAATGCACTTTTATATTTATAAATATTTCGGGAAGAAAATATATGGAAATTTGTGGAATAAAAAATTATAAAAAATGCAGAACAAAAGCAATTGAAATAATATGGTTTATTATTAATAAATTTATTTATTTTTTAAAAATCTAAATTCTCAAATCTTACCAATCTCACGCATTATGCAGTTTTGTAATTATGTGCTACAGCCTATGCACAAAGAAGAGAAACATCATAGTCCAAACTTATTGCTTATTATCAAATCAAAGTTTGAACCCGCGAAATGAAAAAAAAAATGCAAATTGTAAAATGTTACTATATTTTTAAATAAAGTTTAATACGAAAATATTGTTACACATTCACAAAACATTTATTAAAATGATGAGTTAAATCATCAGCTAGAAAATCATTACCACTACTATTTTCGTACGGAACAGGTATTTTGGTACAAAGTATTATTCACTCAGATACCTCACCAACAATAAATTGATAAAACAATATTTTTGTCCAAAAAACTAATAATTAAACATTTATAAATATAACATCTCCATGGAGTGTTCCAAATAAACGTTATTTGGATAGCTAAAAAGTTGCTAATATATTCAAAATATCGATATATTAATTATAAATAAGTGACACTCGATAAATAGTTAATAATTTATATATTTGTGAGTATAGGGCTTGTATATTCTTCTTTGCAATGAAGTTTTTTTTCAAGAGATAAAATTCAAAAGGGTCTTGAACTACCAGCACTTACTTAATTGCGGTCCGAACTATCACGATTTTCAAAAAGGGTGGTGCGATGAAAAGAAAATAGATTGATTTTCTAAAATAAAATTTATCATTGCATTCATAAACTAATATTTTTTTAAGATTTAGATTTGTGTGCGAAAATTACATCGTTTAGTTATCAAAATAAATAATATCATTTTACGCACATAAAGAAAACAACGTCTTTTCATACTCAATCATCAATAATTCTCAACAAATTTAATAAGATCAATTATATTTAAGTGTTCAAATAAACTGATCTTAATCATCATTCAAAATCAGTTTATTTTTTTTATCGTACCTTTTTTAGAAATCGTGGTAGTTCGAACTGTAATCGGATAAGCGGTGATAGTTCAATGCCTCTTTTGGTGGGTTTTCCCTTTTTTTCAAAAAAAAAATCGAATAAACAAACACATCCGTAAAATTCACGTAAAATTAATAACATGACCGATGCTATTTCTCAAACTAGGATTTAGTTACTACACATGCATCCTTGTAGGGCAGCATTTTACCATGGAGTGTCTCTGGCCTTCAACAGTTTTTGTAAGACCTATGTTTGATGATCCCAAGCTTGTAGCTCTAGCAGGTTGATTATTTTGAAACAGTGCCCACTTGGAAGGGAAGAACTACACGGCAAGATTTGCAGCTGTTGGAAAACACGGGTTACAGGATAACTGAACTATACTTGTTGTATATAATAATATACCAATGAATATGATTACACCATGAACAAATACAAAGTTGAACATGATTGAAGGAAACCAAACCGAATCACCAAGAAGGTTTGCCTTAGAGGAAATGAGCTCCGTATAAGTGCGCCCGGGTCAATGCTTATATCATCCCAGGATAAGACGGTTTCAACTGTCTCTAGTTCGCACAAGTAGGACAACCTCCTCGAAAACTTCTTCAGGTAGTTTTTCCCGAAAGTAACAAGCAACTAAGTGTGCTTTGTGGAAGAGAGCTCAAGAGTGATAGTGAGAAGTGAGTAGAGAAGATGTTCTTGCTGGTGAGGTGAGGAATGAAGTATGAGAAGCTCCTCTATTTATACTAGGTGATGAATGAGATGATTCCAAAGAGACAAGGAGTGGGTAGCGCAACCATCTCCCTCTTCTCTTCTTCCAAGGGTGCTACTCCCTAGAAATGCATGGAACCCCAAGACTTCCTCCACACTTTCCCATTTGTCCACTTTCCCAAGAGCATCTTTGAATTGTTTCACACTTCCTCCACATTTTCTCATTAGGTAGCTTTTTTTCCATGAAGCTTTTGATATCTCTCAAATACAATTATCATTGGATATTAAAGATCCAATTATTATCAATGGATTTAAGAATAAAAAAATTCATTTTTTCTAAAAATAATCATAATCATATTTGTATGACTGTTACTAATACATAATCCATATATAGCAAATGAATTATTTGTAACAACTGCAACGAATATAATGTTAGCAGCTCAATATACGGCTTGTGGTTTAAGCAAAATCCATTGACAGCCGATAACTCATTCACTAGAGTTGTCATGAGTGGAATCCTCTTCAAGTTCTCCACCAAGGTGATGTCTTGTGTCTCACCAATTGCTACCAATTTCTTGTTTATGTCTACCACGCGGTCCAACTTTCTCTTGGATTCTGGGTGCTCAACATCTAGGACAGTCTCGGGGAAGTCATGAGGTTTGTCTAATTACAAAACAACTAAGTCATCATATTTTGAGATCTAAACTGAACAACAATAATTATGGTATGAGCATATGACATTACCTCAATATCGATTTCCTTCATAGAAGACTGTACGCTAGGTGTCAATGAGATACATGGTGACATTACAAACTCAATCCCAAAACCTCTTGACCAAAACAACAAACGAGAAATGATGATATTTGTCACAACCAAATTGAACAATCCCATGGCCATCACCCAATGGACTTAATTCTCTCAAATTTTAATGTTTTATAGACCAATTTCCCACTTCATATAAAATGTAATGAAATAAGAAGGAAATGAATCTGGAATGATGATTCTTCAGAGGACAGGGGTTCTGGGTGCCTTTCGAAGATCTTGCTCAGAATGTTAATCCCTTCCTTGTCCACTATAGTGTATTGTGGTGGTGGCTATTTGTTGTAACCTGCCGTTGCCCTGTACGCTTGTCTGATGTCTCGTCAATTTCTACTACTTCTTTTGAGATATAGATTATGCATTTTAAAAGTTTTGAGACTTATTTGTAAATATATGATTTACTAGGAGGAGAGTGACGTGCACATGAGTTGTTAAATTGTAGAGGAAAAATTACATCATTTTGGGTTCACAACAAATTACTGCAGAGCACACCAGATTCATTCCCTTTTTATCCTTCTCATTTTGAACCGCAAAGCGCTTGAGAATGACACATCACTTACCACTTACAATACTAAGAGCCAACATATCAAAATCTGAGAACGGATTTTTTAACTCAAAGACTGATGAAAGAGTAATGAAATAAAAATTTAGTATTACTTCACTTTACCATTCTTCTTTACTCTGAATGCAAAGCTTGACAATTTGTTATCAAGTTAGTTTATGCATTTTGCCATCATAGTTTCATCATTTTTTCCTCGTATGAGCCGTCATAGAAAAATATACTAATAAGTAACATAAGTTGAATTATGGCGTTAGAGACATGTGCACAAAGTGCAAAATAATCAAAGGCATAACATAGCAATTTGAAGTTATAATTGAACATGTACGATAATATATGCACATAAAGAAGAGATGAGGGTAAAAAATTGGTCACTGAATCAATCACAAAAAAGTATGTTGGTAGTCAAACTAGTACCATCACAAAATACTGCAGCAATCTGGATTAGAAAATTAAATTTTTTAAATTTTATACAAAAACTAGGAGAGATGACGCGACGTCAAATAAAATTGAATAAAAGAAGAAATTTTATTATATCAAATTGATTTTATTATACAAACTAAGAAATTTTATATGTATTGTATTTGAAATTTTTTGGAATAGAAATTGATTCGTGTGGTATTATTTCAAATTATTATATCAATTGCTTTTGAATGTTAGTACGTATTTAGAATTTTTTTTAATATTGCAAATGATATATATATATATATATATATATATATATATATATATATATATATATATATATGATGTATTGAAAACTTTAATATGAATTAATGTTGAAAGTGCTATGATTGTATAAGAATCTTGACTTTGTTTCTAAAACTATTATGTTATTATTAGATTAATCTAGTTTATTCAGTGTTGTTTGATTCGATGCTTATATCCATGACTACAAAAATGATTAGGGGGCACATATCAAAGAGAGGTTACCCAACGGCCTGGAAGAGGAACCATATGCTTCCAAAGGATCGAGATCTTACACAACCAAAGGAGTTCAATGAACACGTACACAACAATGGAGATCTAGCTAGGACTAGTAGAGCCCAACTAGTGGGGTGGTCATTGGTAGCCTTTGCTAGACTTTTTGGAGGAGTAGGGAGCAGGCGCAGTACCCCCCAGATGCAGGCGTTGGTAGTCCTCGCAAGCAGCAAAATCATCCATCATTTCTCTAACGACACGTTGTTGGTTGGGTAGACTCGAACTACAGTCTCATGATATCCGCGTTTCCTGAGATGGGCGTCACTATGCATAGTGGAGCCATAGACCGTCGTCACCTTAGAAGGTAGATCACAGGTAGGGATTGTGGGACCAGTAAGTCTCGTAATGATTATTCTTCATAATTTGTTGTGCAAATCTAAGTTAACTATTGCACCAAATCATTATTTCAACATTAATTGCTCTATTATTTGTTTGTGTACTGTGACAAGGAATGAACCTATTTTACTACTTTGATAATGACAAGTGGCGCGTAAAGAAATCATCATCTTCTAGATTCCAAATTTGAGGAGTCATCATCATCGGTTTCTTCTTATTCATTTCCTTCAACAATTTATAAGTCTGTACCTCTTCTTTCATAATTGAAATATTCACTGATCGTCGAACATGATACTAGACCTATTCATCAATTTTAAGAATCTAGTAGATTCTCAACCAATTTATCATTGACTAAAATTTTTAAAATTCTTCATCTTCATGGACTTATATCTTCTCCTCCAATTGCACTCGGTCAAGATTTGATTTTCATCGTTATTGGTCACGTTTCATGTCTCATTCCTAAATAAAAATGCTCTGCACCGTCCTCCCTTGAAGATAATATTTCATCGTTATTGATTTTACATCTCCTCGACATGTTTTGGTTGAACGCATTATTTTTAAGTTTCCTTATAACTGTTTTTTCTTGTATGCCAACTGTGTGCATTGATGTCTCTTCTTAGTGATAGTGAAGATATTCATACCATTAGCTTTAGTACTAGTTGTTGGGCAAAAGAGGTCCATCCTCTTTTTTGGCGCTCGCAGCGGAACAACAACATGACTCACTCGTACGAAGCACATACATCAACCAACTATAAGATAAATAAGCAATAAAAAAACACGTGATATTTTTAACGTGGTTCGGTTCCTCAACAAATACATCGTCCATGGATCTCCACTATTGATAGATATTAATACGGAAATTAAACTCCTTTTGTTCAACACTCTAAAATAGAAACCTCTCAACTCACCAATGCTTTGTTGGCAGGTACCACAAATAGAGGCTCTCTCCACTCAAAACTCTTGACAAATAAAAAATTACTCTACCAAAGCATATTGGCCGGTTTTCTCCGGCTAAAAATCTACAATATTTAAGATGAACCCTTCTTGAGGAAAACTATTCCACCAAGTCTCTTAACAAATACTAAATTAAATGAATTTTCTTATCCTACCAAAACATTTATTGAGTAATCTATCTAAAATATGATTCTAACTATGATCGACTTCAAAATATCTTCATCTTCAATAATGAAAAACTCATCCAACTAGATAACATAAAGTCTCCATAAATTTAGATAAAATGGGAGCAATTTGGTCAGCATGCCAAACACTGCACAGTAATAATCCACCTACTGGCGCAGAGTCTTTAATTGTAAGAATAAATGGTCGCTCATACAAATTCTTATATATTCATGGATCTTTTGACAATCGAATCGGAATCGTAGCGGCTGTATAAGTTAAGAATAGATAGAAAAAATTGAGGCTAGTGCGGCACTGTTCCTGTCACAGTCCGGTGCCTTGGGGTAGTCATGATTGTGTGCACATTTATAAAACCAGCTTCCCTCATTGTTGTTTCCAGGTCTGTCAGAAAGTATTCGTCCAGAAATGGCTCGGTGCTCTTCATCAATGTGAATAATACAGGAGGCAGTTCCTACTCATACAAAAAAGATAATGAGTAAAAATGAAACCACAATTTGTTAGAGGAAACCAGAGTGCTAAAGCTAAGATTACAATGAATAATGATCCATATAGAACTATTAAGAGAAGGGCATACCTGGATGATCTTTGATTTTGGCTGCAGAAATGACAGTAGAAGGTTAAGAGGGTATGACAAACATGAAATGGAGAGTGAACAAGATATAGAGATATATTAGTCATTACCGAAGTATCTACTATGGCTATAGTGCCTCCGGAACGGAGCAACCGAAAAGCTTCCTTCATTAAGGCAACTATTGCTCTATTCGGACATTCATGCAGCTGTTCATACGAATTAATGTTTATCAATAATGGGGCACAGAACAACATGAAACTCAGTTCTACGTTCACATTTGTCTGATCTAATTTGGTTTCTTGTCTCTAAAAGTCACTAACTCAAAACAAAAATTAAGTGCAACCCTAAAAATAACACAGACTAGATCATTCATTTGACACTTGTATTTCTCCACTTTTATGTTGTGCCGAAGTTAGAGATTACAAAAGAATGAATGGAAAAGGAGGGAGTCTTTTGAATGTTGTTTGGGAAGTTTCGTGATTAGATAGGATTTGCTAGGATAAAAGTATAAAATCACTCTTTCAAGGTTTCTTATCCCTTCAACTTGGATGGATTAGATAGGTTTCTCTCAAGGCTTCATGTGGTACAGCAAATCTGTACTTTTTCAACAAGGATTTGTAGAGAAGAAAGCCAAATGTGAACAAGGCATACCACAAAAGCAAAGGATAACAGATCAAAGGATTTAGATGGCAAGCCAGTATCTTCTCCCTTAGCATGCAGCCACCTAATAGGATTCTTTCGCGGCTCTCTTTGCTTTTCATTGAATTGGGCTACTGCAAGGAAATATGGAGACAAGTCCAGTCCCTGTGGCAAATGAACCAGTAATTGTAAGTATAACTTCTACTCACAACAACTTGCAGAATAAGAGTTTTGACTGACAAGTCCTGCAAATATTATTTGATCACAGATATATCCACTCACAACAACTTTGGCAAACGGCAACTTGCCAGCTAGGAATTTAGAGCTCACACCCACGGAACATCCAACATCTAATATGTCATTGATTGGTAAAGTTCCGGAATACTTTTGATGATGTTGCTCAGTAGTCTGCAGCCAATTCCCATATAAAATTTGAGTTGCCTCAGCATATGAGGAAGTATTTGGCAGTGCTCGCATCGCCACAGATCTCGAAGCGACTTCTGCTTCAGCAGCAGCCTGCAATTAATCATATTAGAATTCTTAAATTCTTGGACCACCAACCATTGCTTGAATATAATATATTTTCAATACAAGGTCAAATTTTCAATAGTAATTAGAGACATGAGTCTGAAGCAGTTAGCATATGATTAATCACTACTGACTCGTTGTGGTAAGAAAAAAACTAACTAAAATCGGTAAAAAAGGACCAATACATGAAAACAGAGGCTGATATACTTGAATTTCAAATTGAGAAGCATGGAGTTGATGCATTTGTTAAACTTTCATGAATATCTGCTCACCAGCCATGAAAGGTTTCCTTCGTCATATGCGTGGAAGGGATTCAAGTAATCTGTCATATTAGGAATTAGTTTGCACCCGTAATAAACCAAAAGTAAAACCTTTGCAAAGATGCAAAGGTTTCAACTCTGCTGCAAGATATGCATTTGACTCTAGAAGAATAATGATAGAGAACATTATGACTAAGTAGAGGAGTCAACTAAAGCTGTGCATGTCACAAATTCAAATTTTCCTCATTTCAGATCAAACAAAATATATACAGCATCAAAGGTGATACTCACAGTCGGGATAAACAAGGGATGGATTTTGGACTTTTTCAAACTCCTGGTAGACCTCTGATTCCAGGATCTCTTTGGTCTTCTCTCGCCATGGAATATTATTCTTTTCAGCTGTCCTGTTCATACTCACTTGTCAACTACAGATACTAATCAGTATTCACAGCAAGCTGCCACTTAAGTTAATTATCTACATACACAGAGACTAATCAAAACTCCTTTTTACACTTCATTTTCATATTTTTTGCAAATATAACCTATTCGCTTCAGTTTCAATCATATGTGTCACCTCTCTCGGTTTTTTTTTTTCACTCACCCTTTTCGCTCTTTCAAAGAGCGAAAAGCCCCATCAATTTCACTCTTCAATGGAACGCAAGTCTCACCTGGTTGCCAAGTCTGATTTGGATTTCACACTATTCAAAAGCGAAACTATACTTGTCACTTGTCAGCCACATTAACATCTCACTGTGTCTTCGAATCCACGTGTTATTTGAAATTGGGCTTTTCGTTCTTTGGAACAACAAAAAGGGTAGAGGGTAAAATAAACCAAAAATGGTGTCATTAGGTTAGATTTGCAAAAAATTCCTTCATTTTCCCACTAGAAATAATAATTTCAAAACAAATACAGGCAGCCATTCAGATGGTACAGATTCATCATAATACACACTGTAATAACTGAAGATATATCAAGTGAGAAATGTATATAAAAGGAGTGAACTGTGAAGCTCATCAAACTGAATTTATCAATAACCTTATTAACCCACTTTCAGGTAAATCACCTGATCATGACTTGGCGAGAACCGAGCTTGAGGACAGAAAAGAGCGGCTTGAAGGAGATGAGAGCTCCAACTAGACGCGAAAGCGGAGTCTCTCCCGTCCATTTCGGCCGCTCAAGCTTCCCCACCTCGTATACCACGCGTTCTGTGCTCGGCACGTCGACCGCCTGATTCACAACCAATACACAAGGATTGACTCTTTTCCTTCTGGAATTCGTCGACGACGGACGCTTGGACCCTCTCCGGCAGCGTCCATCTGCCACGAGGCTCGTACCGCAGAAGGCGGAGATGCTCTGAAGCTGCGCTGAAAACGACATTTACGTTGAAGCACCGGAGAAGTGAGTCCGGAGGTGAAGATCGAGTCAGAGAAAGCTTATCGCCACGTCCGCTATGTGAAATCGTAACCCTCCACTGACACACGCACACGTGCTGGGACTCTTATTTGAGAAATAATTATTTTTAAAAATAAGAGATCATACTAATGAAAACGACATAAAATGACATTATTTGAGTGTGAGAACATCAACTAAATTTTAAATTGTTATGACCTCAGCTTTTTTTTTTAAATTTTAAATAGCTCTGTAGCTTTGAACATCAATATTCATCATGTAAGCTGTAGTCGTCTATAGCATGTTTTCCAGTTGAATCTCGAGCATTGTTTAACGCAACATCATCATATGATTCAAGTGCAGGAGAAATATACAACGTAAAAATCAACAAGTCAAAGCTGGTCAAATCATAATAACATGTGGTAAACAACATTTGTTATGCAGAATACAACCTTCAAAAATGGAACCCAAGTCAAAAGTAAAACAGTGTACAAATAACATGTATATGAACATTAATTTGTGTTAGTTTTCAAAGTTGATATAGACGTGTTTGGCTCAGCTTGCTCGCCTTGCCCCCAATTCTAAGTCAGGCACAGCTCCCAGCTCTTCAGGGCTCAGCGCTTTACTCGAGAGCATCATACTATGGCCTCTCCTCCGTTTCGGTTTAGGCTCTTCGAGCCATGCTTCTTAGATCTCGTGCCTTTCTTTAGTCTTTGCGATGTACCTTAGGCCTTGCACCATTCTTGTAGGCTCTTTGAGCCCTCCTTAGGGCTATCGCAACCCCTTAGGCCTTGCGTCATCCCCTTTTTAGGCTCTCTGAACTCTTTATAGGCCTTGCGCTTCTCCTTGTAGGTATTATGTCATTAGATCCTTTGGACCCCTATCAATAAAATAAACCTATTAAAAATATATAGACGTGTTTCTAGAATTAATTAATTAGAATAACTTATTTCATGGAGTTTCCTGTTTCCATAATTTTTTGAGCTTTTCTATAAAAATCCCACACTACGAAAAAGGAATCCGAGAAAAATAGTGTCGAGTAAACAATCTAATATTCATATAAATACTAAATCAGAATAAGCATGTCAACTATCCAGTGTAGAGATGAAATGAGAATAAAAATAGTCTCTTAAGCATGGGGCAGTGCATATGAAGCATCAGGGTATCTCCTCTCTCGTGCATCGTCCTTGAAATCTGATGTTGCGCGCAATACCCCTTGGTCGCGTGCGTGGCCTATTTGTCTTCTGCTCGGCCGTTTAATAAACGTTCGCGCTCTAACTTGTCAAGTCGTAAGCGCAGCTCTAGGTCTTCTGCGCTCGGGCTTCCGACCTGCATAAATCTTTCTGCGCAATCCGACACTTGAACTTAATATTTTAACTGGATTAAACAAATTAATCAACTAAGAAAAATAACTAGGCTAAAAGAAATAAAAATAAAGTATGAAAATTTTAAAAATAGAATTTGGCTCTTGACAAACGCCCTTGTTTAAAGTTTTAGGCTCGACGATACCTTAACTTTGGTCAAGGCGACAAAGCTTCTTCCAATGGCCACTATTGTCGAATTCATTCATGTGATTTTGATGGTGGTATCTGATTCAGATAATTTTATAAGTATTGCCTTCTATCACACTGGTGACCTGCGTTCAATGTCCAGCAATGACGTCAATTTAATAAGACCATCGTTGAGGTATCTTATGCAGAAAAAAATTTATATTACATTCCTCACTAGTGATCAGTAAGCATGGGTTGAACCCACAAGGGCTATGACCTGTAATATTAATATCTGACAAAAAAAACACAGGGGGAGTTTTGTGATTAAGCTAGTACAAGTAATCTACAATCTTTTAAAGACAAAAAAAATTAGTGAACATACATGTAGTTCAGGTGATTAACTTGTGATTGTGTTGATCATTGATACTGAAGATAAAAGTCATGCAATGAATCAAATTAAGCAAATATACATACTTAAGCATTACGATAGTGTAACAAATAATATACATTTGTTCCTGTCCTAATACCATCACCCTATGACCAATGATACAAGTTCTATGTGTCAATCATGCAAGATAAAAGTATATGAGAAAGACATACTCATTAATGAGAAATGACATGGAGTTCAGTGTACATAATCTAGCTTACGCATACCTAGAGTATGTTTACCTATAAATGAGAAATGATAGAGAGTTCAGTTTACACAATCTAGCTCACTCATACCTAGAGTATGTTTACTAATAAACACACACTACATATGTTTATTTGTCACTCATTTAATTGATATATATCCAAAGGCTCATAACTAGATCAGCGATAAGAAATTATGTAACAACACATTCATTTATTAAGTTTGTCATACAACAACACTCTCATTCAATTGAATTTCAATAAACTTAGAATCAAAATGTAGACTTTATCAAGAACAATAATCTTATAACAGCAATGCACAAGTCATAAAACCTGAACTACACAAAGAAAATTAGCCACATATGACTATGAAAAATATTTAGTAGAATAAGTAGGAGCAACCTTACAAACCCTATTAGCTTCCTCCTTATTCTTATATGGACCTCCACAGGGGATTGGGAGTTATAAATCCTAAGAGTTTTTCATTCTTGTTGTTGGTAGCACATGATGCTTGAAGCAATGCTGTTTATTGACAATTTGAATGAGGGGACAAAGACCTGCTTATATAATCGTAAGTGACCTCCAACTTTCGCAATGATAATTTGCATGAATCTGATGATCTTCTTTATGGAATACTCTTGGAAACTATTGGATTGACTTGATAGTAATCAAAAGTGAAAATTTAGAAATCAGGAGCTGAATTATTAAGGTTTTGTCCACTGACTTTGTTGGCGCTACTGGTGAAAATTCGTCGAGGATTAGATTTGGACTCTTAAGAAAATGTAGATAATTTGTCCTCTTTATATATAAATTTTACTCAAATTAGATATTTAGTGTGAAAGAAATTACTCAAAAGATGTACTATTCAGTTATCTTATTTTAGAAAACTTGCTCGCATCGCACTAAGCTTAATTAATCGTCAAGCACTTAGCCTAGCGTGCAATGGTGGTCGAGTCAGAGTCCTCAGCTTCTTTCTTTATTCCGCCATATGTCTTTCCTTTGACAAGTCACCACGCCTGCAACTAAAGTCCTCAGCGCGCGGCTGTGCGCTCGATCATTTAGTGACTTCTGAACGTCAATCTAATTTTATCCATCTTTTGCTCTAAGAGCTCCTCTATTAGATTTTTTTCATAAGCTCTAAATTTACCCTAGAATCTTAAAACTAAACAAAATTATTAAATAATAATCTTCGATGGTCAATAATTAGATGAGTTAGGTATATAGTTAACTGAATTATTTTGTCTCATCACAATGTCTGCTCTAGCCGGTCTCATCTTGGTGCAAACAATGTTAAACTCCCTCAGATGCTATTGTGCATCTTCTTCGTGACATTTTTTAAAATTGTAGAAGTATGTATATTACACTACTCTTAATTTTGAAGTTAGCAACATCTCCATCGTTGTCGGGCTGAATGCTTAAGGGATGGTCATGGAATGTTGGAGCTGTTAGCTCTTTCAATGTCATCCTTCTTGGTTGTGGTGGTGCTTTGCTCCCTACCATGTTGCCCACTCCTCACGTATCTCTGATAAAATACCTCCCAATCAAATTCCTGGTAAAACTAAAAATCTCCATCCTCAGACACTGAATTCATAAACTTGGTAGATCATCAGAACGTTCATATAATTAAAAATAGGTAGCAAATGTAAGGATACATGTCAAGGTTTTATTTTGGAAACAAAAAATAAAAAGAAAGTTTCAAAAAAAGTAAAGAAAAAAGCTACTTGAAAACCAAGTAAAAAAACCATATTCGATAAAATGATGCCGATTTGAGGAGACTGCTGTTGATAGTTTCAAATAAATGTAACCTAACCTCGCTATTAAGTAGTAAGATAGGATTGAATCCCTAAGTGCATGACAGAAACCTGCAAAGTAAGTAACTTGCAAAGAGAAAAATAAAATTATGTATTTCTAGAGGTTTTGATTGATTGAAAACCATATTAAAAGCAAGATTGTTAAGGAGAGAAGAAAAGAAGCAATAAGATAATCATATAGTTCGAGTTTCCAACTATTGGTCATGTTTATCTTTGATATTACTGATTACATTCATGCGATGAGCCGAACTCAACAAAATATACAACCTCTCATACATCATAATACAATGAAAAGACATAAAGTTACTCCTACCTAATACCATCATACTCTTTAACCAATAATAAAATCTATATGCCAACATGAAAGAAATAAAGAGGAAGAACAAACACATTGATGATTAGTGGTAAGGATTTCAGTCTAAGCAATCTAGCACTCGGATGCCTAGATTATATTTACTACATAAACACACACGACATAAGTTTATTTGCTACTCGACTAGTTGGTAATTGTTCTAGCCCTCACAATAGAGTAACGATAGAATTATTATAAGAAAATATAAGTTGTCACAGGTTACAATATTAAACAACATTCGTACAGTGAATTGAGTCACAAAAATATCACAATATCAATCCACAAGTTATTCAACATGAACTATGTAAGAGAAATTAGCCACGAATGATAAAGGAAAAACACAAAGTAAGACAGGAAAGAACAATTCTTACAAGTTTAACACAGTCCTTCCTCTTGTGACTTCCCTTGCTGGACCTCCACTAGCTTTGGGGGCAAATACCATTGAGAAGTTCAGACCTATTTGAGACAAGGTTTTTTATTTCAATGAGGAGGCTTGATGTTGGTTGGTTAAAACAAGGGGTCAGACCCCCTTTATATAGTGTGATTTCAAGTCTTAAGTTGAATAGAGCTAGAATTCATCTCTTTGAAAAGTCTTATATATGTTTCTAGCCGTTTCTGAAAGAAATTTTGTATAACTTCTTATAAGTTTGGACTTCTATCGCACATAAATCGGGAAATACATAACATAGCCGATTTTAGGAAAGTTGACTCCACGTTGACTTTGGCTGCTCTTGTGTAAGTAATTTGTCAAGAATTAGACTTTAACTCTTGTTAGGAAAGTATAGATCTTTATTTCTACTTCAGTAGCACTTTAATTCATTAAAATTGGACGTAAAATATGGACATTATACCCCTCAAAAGTTTTTGAGTTTTGTTGTCTTGAAATTTAGAAATAATAACTCACTGTGGCGATCCTGCGCTTGACCGCGTTCTCTCTGGTGAAAGGTGCGAAGCATTTGCCATGTAACCACGCACTGGTCCATGCTCGGACTGTGCTCCGCCCGCACACGAGATTTTGTCCTTTTTCTTTATCAATCAAATGTTTTCCGTTTCTTCATCATTAAAACTCTTATTTTAGTATTTTTATATTAAGATCTAATTTCTCTGAAATGTGAAAACTAAAAAACATAACTAATTTAAACCCTCTAATGGTCAAGAATAAGGTATGTTAAGTATAAAATCAACTAAATAATTAGAACTTATCAATTATTCTCTAGAAGGGTTGAAGATTGAGATGGCAGGTGCGCGCGTACTGAAAAGCTAAATAAGATTGGTGGTTAAAATTTTAGCTTTATCATAATTAATTTTTGGATATATTCCATATGAGCTAAATTACACATTTGGGTGGTCGATGCCTAATAAGGAGAGGATACATCATAACCATAACCGTACATGCGTATATTTAATTTTTAATTTTTTATGAACCTCATTGTGTTTTATTGTTTGATATAAGATGATCAAGGATTAGTATCTAATATAATAATATTCTGGCGTCTGTCGCCCTCCCGAACCGAACCGGTTTGTTTCAGTTTCAAACCGGTCAGTTCGGTTTGAAATGTTAAAAAATTGTTCGGTTTGAAACGGTTCGATCCGGTCCGGTTTTGAAATGTCGGTTTAAAACCGGTCGGTTTGGTTTGGTTTGAAATGTTAAAAAATTATTCGGTTTGAAACGGATCGGTTCGGTCCGGTTTGAAATTTTAATGGTTTGGTTATGGTTTCAAATTTTAAAAAACTGATAATTAATAGTTTGATTTAACTTTTTAATTTTTCTCGAACCGAATCGAACCGAAACCCATCGGGTCGACGGGTACCTTTCCTAGTATGGTATCTAATAAGTTGATCTACTTTTCTGACTTATTTTATGCTTAAGTCAATTGATTCTTGACCGTTCAATAATTTAAGCTAATTGTTCTAATGAGTTTTCCAATTTATCATACTAGTTTAGTCTTAAAGATAAAAACTAGCAACGATGAGTGTTTTAATGATGAAGTAATAAGCAAAAACGGATTGAAACAGATGAACAAAAGCTAGCCGTACAAGTCGCGTGGTGACGTGTCAGTTGCGCACACGGTAACTTGGCAGTGACTGTACATATGTTAAATAATCAGAAAAAAGTTTAAATGTGAATCAATAAAGGGCCCACACGCAGGGCCGAGCATGCAACCTGCTTATTGTTGTGCACGACACACATGATTTTTTTAATTATATAACGTTCGCATCTAAAGTTTGATTTTGGTGATTCAAGTTGCGTTAAAAATGAAATAATTATATAGAACTTATTTATTGAAATTAAAGTCAGATTCATGCAAGATTTGCGCCAATAGCGTAATTTCAAGATATGCTTGCTTCCACAATGTTTCCTAATCTTCCTCCAATTCATCTGTATGATTTCCAAACAATTTATATTGGATTTTATAGAGATGTTATAAGAGAGACAAATTAAAAAGCATATCAAGATATATCAAGAAGCTTTTTAAGAGCTTAAATCATAATTTTATAAGATTTATGATGTGAAAAACTTAGCTATAAGTATGGGGCTTAGTCATGGATTTTCTTGTGCTCTCTTGAACCACCATTGAAATCTCTCCTCTCCTCTATATTATAAAAGTCTTCTAATTTCTTCCTTCCCAAAGCTAGTAGTGCAGCAAGAGAGAAACTTCCGCAGTGAAAAACTAAGTTAGATTTTTAAGTGTAGTTTCTCCTTATCTTTTTTTGCACTCTTCCATAGCCATGTGTGAGGCTAAATTTCCTTGTACGGTTTGAGTTAGTTAAATTATGAATTCATTATTGAGAGATTAACTTAATCATAAAATTCATGCTTTGCATGTGCATTGTTGAGCTTGTTATTATGAAATAGTGCATTGTTACATGATTTCTCCGCTAGTCTAATTAGGAAAGATTGGGTCAAATAACTGGAAACAATATTAAGTAAATCATATGATTTGCATGTTTACGGATGTATAATCTAAAAATGCGTGAGTTAGATTGCCAAGACTGAACTTACTTACTGCCTTTGATCTTAAAACATACTGCCATCCTCTTTGCACCATGTCACATGTTTTTAAATAGAATTCTTATTATTGGCTAAAGGGTGCGGTAACTTCAGGGTAGTCGCAATTTTTAATCCCTTACTATGGTGTGTGCATGAGATACATATTTTATTGAGTTTGGTTTCACTTGAATTTATTCTTAGATTAATGAACAATGCATTCACAAGTTAATAACTTGACCCGTTCTACTTGATTCTTATATTTTTCTAGCGTCTTTCTGATTATTCCTCATTTCCTCTCATTTCTCATTGCTTTTATTTTCATCTCAGTAGATCTGATTCAATAAAAAAAACCCCTTGATTTTATCTTTTCATTTTTTGTTACTATTTTGGCAGGCATTTTGAAGCTACCTAACCCTGAGGATCGATCCTGACTTATTGCTTGCTAATTTTTTTAGGTTATAAATTGTATTTACATAATACTCACAATGCCTTTTTTATAACATAAAAGTGTTGGAATGTGGGAAGGTTGTTTAGATGCGCGGTCAGAATTTGTAAGCTTTAATATTTCTTGCTATTGGTAAGCTGCAAAATCTAAAGATGCATGATTATTAGAATCTCGAGTAGATGCGTTACAACATTTTGAGCATCAATAGAAGCTTGCTAAACTAGATTAGGATAATGTAATGAAGCAAATCTTTTTTATTAGCTATTAGTTGAGATATTTGAGGTCTATATAGTCTGTAATTTGCTGGAATCTAATGAGTTTTTAGCGTTGAACTTTTGAATGTTTAACTTTTTAGAGATAGTTTCATTCAATTGCCCATGCTTAATTTTGATTGCATTCATTCCGGTTGAATTTTCTTTCTAATAAGGCTGGTAGTAAATTGTTCTATATAATAATGTTGCAGCCTCAATCAAGTTCTTAAATATACGTGCTTTATCTTGTATTTTCTTCTTAAATAACCATAGAATATGCAGCCTACACTTTGAGTTTAGGTTGCATCAGTAATATTATGCTTCTTATAATAAGAGATTCGTCTCTAAGCCCAGTCAGAAGATGCACTGTTTGATCTTCTTCTTTATTCAATTTTTCATCTTGAAGTGTTCTACATCTTACATAGCAACTGCATCCCTTGATAGTTGTCATATTCTTATTTGTAATTCTGAATCCTTTCAATTTAGCATAATACTGATCCATGGTTAAATTTTTCTTGCTTTAAAGAATAGTATTATGCCTGTAGATGGGCCTTTCTGGGTCCATTTCTGTCAGTGAATCTTGTAGTTGAATTAATTAGCAGCTCCTTTATATCAGTCACATAATTGTTTTAGCAACCTCAGATGCTAAAGAGTTACTCCCTCCGTCCTCTAATACATGTCGTTTACGGTTAATTTGAGTAAATTAAGGTGAAGTTAATGCTAGCGGTTGAACAAATTTAATAGGTAGGTGGTTAACATTTTTTTGAAAAAGTTCGTGAAAAAAATAAATTGGTAGATGATTATTGGTGAGGAATGTATTCTTTATTGATTATGATAATGAAGTGATTAATGTTTGACATTTTAAGGTAGTTGTTGATATTAAATACGCATTGAAAATTGGTAAGTGACAAGTAAAAGTGGACAAAAAAATTCGGTTAAGTGACATGTAAAAGAGGACAGAGGGAGTATTTATCTAGGCCACTACAGTTCAACTGGCACACTTATGATCAAACCAAAGTTCTAAATCAACATTGGGCACCTCAATAGTTTGACATATGAAACCTACTTGATTCTAGTAGACAATGCTATTATTATACTACTTTTTCACTGCTCAAACTTCTCAAGCCAAGAAAGAACAACTGTGACAAGCTATCTGACTAAATGCTTACAAGGTTTGATTTATTATGAATGACGAATACTCATATGAGATGAAGCAAAATCCGGAGTAGACTTTGCGACATTCTCAGTCCTCCCAACAGAAGTTTTAGGATTCACCATATTGACCAACTATTGACTAGGTTTAAATCATGTAATAGCACTTTAAGAATAATAAGTTTTGAGTAAAATATATGCTGGCGATCTAATTGAATAGCCAACAGATTTGCCAAGACTGAGAAATTGATTAGTAAAAGAGTAGAAATTACAAGAATTATATGATTTTGCGGCAAATTTTCATCTCTAATACTGAAAGAAACCTCTAGAGGACTCGAGACAAACTTAAAATCATCTCTTATTCATCACAAGAAATAAAATTTCTTTTCTAGTTTTGTGTGCCCATCTTTCATTCCGGTGGAATTTGAGATATGCGTCTTTCTGGCCCCAAGAACAAAAAAGACAGCTTCAAGACTCAATCTGCAGTCTTCTCAACCCCCTTTCCCAAGCTCACATAGTATCGACCCAAGTTCAATTCCCAAAAAACTGGTCAATCTACATCTCATTGGACTAATCAATTGTTGGACAGTTAAACTCATTTCAGCCATTCACCAATCTGTCATTCTCGTCGACAGCTCATGAATCTTCGGGTGATTAGAGCCAAGAGTCTCACTCTCCAATTCCATTGTTGATGGATCTCAAGGCATTCGATGTACATGTGGCCTATCTGGGAAAGGCCCTCTCTATAAAAGGATCTTAACCCATCAAACATTTTCACATCAATGAAGATGAGGAAGCAGAAGAACAAGAAAGTTCATGAACCTGTTGAGCATAGTGATATTATTCTACATCGTCCAAGTTGAGGTCAAGATTGATCCTCATATATAGTTAGGCTCCCTCACTCATTGCCAATTGGTTTTGAGTATGGATCCGACTAATCTACATGGTATCAGAGCGGGTTTTGACCGCACTCTTAGAACATGCCCGTGACGGTTAACTAGGTTCGCACGAGGTCCCACTTGTCGAGGTTAACAAAGATCCTCGCAAGTGAGGGGGAGTGTTGAGCATAGTGGTATTATCCCACATCGCCCAAGTTGAGCTCAATATTGATCCTCACATATAGTTGGGCTCCCCCACTCATTGCCAATTGCTTTTGAGTGTGGATCCGACCAATTTACATGGTATCAGAGCGGGTTTTGGCCGCACTCTTAGAACATGCCCGTGACGGTTTACTAGATCCGCTCGAGGTCCCACTTATCGAGGTTAACAAAGGTCCTCGCAAGTGAGGGGGAGTGTTGAGCATAGTGGTATTATCCCACATCGCCCAAGTTGAGCTCAAGATTGATCATCATATATAGTTGAGCTCCCTCACTCATTGTTAATTGATTTTGAGTGTGGATCCGACTAATCTACATGGTATCAGAGCGGGTTTTGGCCGCACTCTTAGAACATGCACAAGGTCCCACTTGTCGAGGTTAACAAATGTCCTCGCAAGTGAGGGAGAGTGTTGAGCATAGTGGTATTAGCCCACATCGCCCATTGGAAGCTTTAAAGTGATCCTCATATATAGTTGAGCTCCCCCACTCATAGTCAATTAGTTTTGAGTGTGGATCCAACAAATTTACATGGTATCAGAGCGGGTTTAGGCCGCACTCTTAGAACATGCCCGTGACGGTTAACTAGATCCGTACGAGGTCCCACTTGTTGAGGTTAACAAAGGTCCTCGCAAGTTGGAGGGGTGTTGAGCATATTGGTATTAGCCTACATCGCCCATTCGAAGCTCTAAAGTGATCGTCATATATAGTTGGGCTCCCCCACTCATAGCCAATTGGTTTTGAGTGTGGATCCGGTTAATCTTCATGGTATCAGAGCGAGTTTTGGCCGCACTCTTAGAACATGCCCGTGACGGTTAACTAGGTCCGCACGAGGCCACTTGTCGAGGTTAACAAAGGTCCTCGCAAGTGAGGGGGAGTGTTGAACATAGTGGTATTATCCCACATCGCCCAAGTTGAGCTCAATATTGATCCTCATATATAGTTTGGCTCCCCCACTCATTGCCAATTGGTTTTGAATGTGAATCCAACAAATTTACAGAACCAGAAGCCAAATCTCATTTAGTTAGTCTATCAAAACAAGTGGCTAAGTCCTAAAATACAAGAATTTAGTTACAAGTTCCGATTAGCTAATTTTGACTGATATGTGTCTATGTTTTTTTGCTTATATGTGGCTAAGCCACATATTAGGTATATAACTATCTCATTTTAGATAAGTTTTTGTTTAGTTTAACTTAGCTCCATTTCAGATAAGTTTTAATTTAGTTTTAGGTAAATATATTTGAGCTTAATTATAAGTAGCTAGTTAAGACTAACAGCTAGATTGTAGTTATAAACCAATTGTAGAGTTTATCCTAACTTATTAAGACAAAATGCTACAATGTGATTTTAGGTATATTTTAGATAATTGGGGTTCCTAGTTAGGACTAATAGCTAAAATATAGACTAATCTATTAGTTTTAAGTCAATTTTAAATAGGTTTTAGTCTAGTTTTAGATAACATCTATTAGAGTTTCGTTTTAGGTAGCTACTTTGGACTAAGGGCTATACATTTAGGTTAATTTTTAGAGCTAAGCTTCATTATTTAGGGCAAAAGACTAAAATGTGGTTTTTAGGTATCATGTTGTATTTATTTTTATGTAAAAAAGTATAATTTTGGTTTGAGAACAAGCGTTTTAACCTTCCTTGTAGTTTCTTTGCTCGCATGGTTACGCTATGATACATGAATAAATTGTCTGGATTTGCTTATTGCTCACATAGTTAAGATACTATGCTTTTATATATGACCAAACTTTCTAGCTTATTTTTTTCTTTCAAATTCATCTTGCTTATTTTCTTCTTATAGTCACACCCGAACATCATTATTAAGGAGGAATCTGCTAAGGATCCCTCATTTGCTTCACTTCATAGTAGATTGAAGAAAGTGAGGAGATATGATGGTGAGTCATTGAGTTGTTACCCGTTGCAGGATTCAAGTTTCAAGAGATATTCACTATTGGGCCAAGTGAGGACATGTGATGGTGAGTCATTGAGTTGTTACCTGCTGCAGGATTCAAGTTTCAAGAGATATTCACTATTGGGCCAAAATACCTTTTTCTCATTCTCGTAATTGTAAACACGATGAATCCTAACTAGTAAGAACATATAAAGGTTGTGGTGGCCCAAGTGAATGCACAGACAGGAGGCCGAGTCTACATTACTGATAATTTATTATATTTTTTTGGACCAGGATATTAGCAGGAAAACTAACCAAAAAGTTGACGAAAACTACAATTTTTGCAGTTTTTCGGTCATTTTCCGGCCAATATGAGTATGGTCGGAACGGTACCGCCGATAAAAATTTTCGATAGGTTTGCAGCTTGTTTTCTATCAAAACTTCCTGATATGTTTCGGCCTATTTCCATCAACTTATACAGGGCAGATGTTCCGACAACGTTTCAGCCAAATTTGCGGTCATATATTTCTAGTCGTATATTTGCCGTCATGTTTCGGCCATTTACAATGAGACATTATTCCATTCACTTTCCGGCCTTTTTTCGTCCATTTTTATTAAAAAATAAAAATAAATTTAAAAATAAAAAAAACTACAGCTACAGTGTAGAGTCAGCTCGAATGATATAAGATGTCAATGAGATGGATGATAGCATGAAATGATGTTAGATTTCCTTAGAAGGTGGAAAAGAAGTGTGAAACTCTAGATAAACAATAGCGGTGAATTGTCTATCAAAGTCAATGCTTGATTTATTATGCACCTTAGGTTAAAATCTGGTCACATTCAAATAATTGATTATGAAGAACAAAGTCTCTATTTTGAAGCCACTATGTTATTCCGTGTCATGGTGAGATCATGACTATCAATAAGTCCGAACTCACAACTACAAGGGATACACACAGAGACTTAGAAATAAAGACTTAGTTTCTCATATTCGAAGACATAAACTATTACCAAGCTCTAATTGAGGCACATAATAAAGCCAACCATAAACTTAGATAACCACCTGTCGCTATTTTTTATCTTATAAGTTACACACTTTTTTTTCACTTGGTGTGAGCCTAACAATAAAACTATGTAATGTTAAGGCTGGAGGTGTGTATGGGGCCACATCAAATAGTTGTTAAGAGCACAATAAAGCAAAAAATGAAGAGTTCCATTTTATAAAACGATGGCGGTAAATAGTGTCCCCAAGTCGATGCCCGAACTTAATACATAACTCGGGTTGCAATCGGTCATTTTTAAGTGTTTGGTAATGAGAAATCAATAGTCTCAATTTTCAAGCTGATATTTTAGTCCGCATAGTTATAAAATCAAAATCCTATGCATGAGGTTTGAACTCACAATTGACTACATGAACCAAAAACATTGGTGAAAAAATAAACGCTAAGTTCTAAATGATCAAATAATTTAACTATGGTTAGATTCTAACCCAAGAAAAGAAATAAACCTAACCATAAATCAAGGTAACCACTAACCACCAATTACATCGTATAGGTTAAACTCTGCATTTTTCACTTAAGTGTGCTCCAAACAAAATAGCGATGAAATACTCTCATGGGGGCTGATGGGGAAGTAGGGGTGCTTTAGCGTGGAAGTAGTTGGGGAAGAAACAAGTAGTGTGGATAAATGAGAGGCAAGGATGACAGGGCGAATGGGAGCACGAGAAATTAAAGGTTACATTGCGTCCACTTGGCCATGCCTCGATCGCCTTGCATCGGGGCCTCACCTTGGTGCCTCAACGGGGGCCTTGTATTGGGGCCTTGCTCCAGGGCCTTGACTTAGAACCTTGCACCAAGGCCTTGTCGTGGCCTTTAAGGGCCTCACCACCCGAGGCCTCTCCTAGGGATATCAACCACCCAATTCAGATGTATGAAATCAACCAAATTGATACTTAATCGATACTATTACCGAGTGGAGTCAATCAAAACCATTCCTAACACTAAATCAATACTAGCAATCAATACCATGAAGGAGTGAGGGTTGAGAGACAAGTGCAGAGCGAGAGGTGCTATGGTTTGTGACAAGCAGGAAGAGCAAGAGTCGCGATGGTTCAGAGGTCGGTGGGGAACACGGGTGGGAGTGGAAGAGGGGCAGTGACGTGGGTGGAAGGGGAGGGAGTAGTTGTGGTCAGCGTGGGTGGAAGGAAAGGGAAGAGAAAGGAAGGAGAAGTGTATTTGCACCCAATTTTAAATTTTTTTCCGACCATTTTCTGGCATATGTCAGGCCAGAATGTTAAAATAGTCGAAACTGGGCGGATGTTTGACAATTTTCCGGCCATGAGTATTTTTTTTTGCAGGTTTGCGAGGACTTTCCGGCCTTGTTGTCAATGTTGCCCAAAATAAGTCCGCAATTGGTCGGAAAGTGGTAAGAAATTTTATGGCCATCTTTCTGCAATTGGTTACTTGGCCGGAAAATATGCAATTTTTAGTAGTGCTGTATGAGACTAGATCGTAGTTCTGGTGAGGCAACACAATGAACTAGTGGCCATGCTGATTTGAATACTCGACCAAGGAGTTCAGTAGTCGAGCAAGTAGCCGTTGAACGACCTACCTAGGGCAATGAAATATTTTTGCTGATGTTGCTGGTTATTCGATTTTAGGAACAAAAAGATTTTTGTTTGTATTTTTATCAGACCTAAAAAAATAAAATTATTATGTCATATTTGGCCAAAAAGCTTAAAATATGGCGAAAAAATCTAAAAAGGGACCCTGAACTACCAATGCTTACCCAATTACGGTCAGAAATACCACGATTTCCAAAAAGGGTGCGATGAAAAAAAGATTAGACTGGTTTTCTAAAATAAAATTCACCATTACATTCGAAAATTAATATTATTATAAGACTTAGATTTGTGTGTGGAAATTGCGTCGTTTGGTTATCAAAAGACCTCGTTTTCTTTATGTGCGTAAAATGATATAATTTATTTTGATAACCAAACGACATAATTTTCGCATACAAATCTAAGTCTTATAATAATATTAGTTTAGGAATGTAATGGTAAGTTTTATTTTAGAAAATCAGTCTAATTTTTTTTCATCGCACCCTTTTTAGAAACTGTGGTAGTTCTGACTGCAATTGAGTAAGTGATGATAGTTCAAGACCCCTTTTGGGTTTTATCCCTAAAATATATATAACTATGGTTCGGCGCAAAATGGTTGTAAAATGTTCGAAAGATAATATGGGCCAGAATTTAGCCGCAAATTTTCCATAAATGAAAGGCCAAAAAAATTGATGAAAGTTTGCCTAATCTATGAGTTTTTGAAAAATAAAGCACAACAAAAAATTAGCAGAAATTCCTCACAAATTTCAACAGGAGACTGTCTGGAAAACAGTCGAGATTTTTTTACGAGAAGGTAGTTCTTGCAACGGGGTTATGACTGTAAAGTAGCTAGAAAGTAGTTAAAAAGGGCCCTTTTGTCTTTTTGCCACTTTTTGACCATAAAATTCTTTATTCATTGTGGTGACTTTAATATTGACCGAAAATAATCGGATATATTTGTTTTGACCAATTTCTTTCAAATTTTACGGTCACTTTTTAATCCCAAAGTCATTTCTTATTTGTCATTAGAGGTGTGATTTATTGGTTTAGAGGGTATGTATGTAATAAATAGTTTATTTTTGCAATGACTAATTAAATATTATATTTCAATTAAATAATAAGAGACCGATTTTTTCACATATAAAGTCAAATGGCTGCAATATAAAGGTTTTCCACCTACTTTATGAAATTTCAAAATCATATATATTAATATAAAAATATATTAAAGTTGATTTTGATTGTGAGCAACATCATATTTACTTTTAAAAGAAAATTGCATATTACATAAAATTTTAAAATCTTGTTAAAAGGTTTTATTTATATTTTGGAAGATATTGTTCTTTCTGGTAATGGATTTGATATATAACATGCTCCAACTCATAAAATTTTATGTCTGACACATAATGTCTTGTTCTCACCTGCTCTCAATGATTTTGATAGTTGTTCTTTTATTCTCATGGGGTGTTCAAGTAAAGTCTCGTACGTCCTTTAGTCAATCCATGATAGACAGACACAGATCATGGATGGTTGAGTACAACAAAGCATATCCAAACGAGACTGAAAGAGTGAAACGCTTACAGATATTTCAAGAAAATGTTAAGTACATTGATGCATTCAATGCTGCTGGAGACAAGCCTTTCAAACTTGGTGTTAATCAGTTTACTGATCTAACTAATGAAGAACGCATCAAAAGATACACCGGGTACAACCCACCTCCTCGATGGAAGGCTAGCGCAAGACAATTGAGCCATGAGAATGTAAATATCGATAACATGCCTGAAACATGGGACTGGAGAGAAGTGGGAGCTGTGACACCCGTTAAGAACCAAAACTGTGGTGAGTTTTCAAGGTCTAACCTAATTATACGATGTAAATGTTTTTTATCGTAATTAAATGATACAAAACATTGTAGATTCTATCTTTGATCACTATAGTAAAAATTGTGAAAATGAGATTTATTATGTATACATATGTACTGTTTGGGTGAGTAACTTGTTCTTGAATCTTGTGAGTGAATAAGGTGATTGTTGGCTTTATTCGGGCGTGGCAGAAGTTGAGTCATTGCACTACATAAAGACCAAAAAGTTAGTTGTGTTATCGGAGCAGGAAATCTTGGATTGTGATGACCTTCCAGGAAAAGGAGGCTGCCAAGGTGGGTGGGAACAAGAAGTTTATGAGTACGTACGACATTATGGTCTAACCACAGAACAAGACTATCCAAACAAAGACAAAGAGGGGACGTGCGATAAATCTAAAAAATTAAGAAATCGTGTTGCCCATGTCAGTGGGTTTGTGAATATGCCAGCTTACATCAGTGACAAGGATTTGATGAAAGCTGTGCTGCAGCAGCCGGTGGCAGTGGGGGTAGATGTAACCAGTCGTGAGTTTGGATCTTATAAAAGTGGTGTGTTCACTGGAAATTGTACTTTCAAGCTGAATCACGCTATGAACATTGTGGGATTTGGTAAGGTTAACCGTGAGTTGAAGTATTGGATTGTTCGGAACTCGTGGGGTAAAGGATGGGGTGATGGAGGATATATTAAGCTGCAAAGAGGCATTGGACTTAAAGAAGGTCTTTGTGGAATAAATTTGACGCCTAATTATCCTGTTGCTTAACGTGTATCATCTTGTCTTCCTTGTCATGAGAATAAATAATATAAGAAAAAAGAGAATTTGAGAACTAAAAAGCAGCATGTTTCTGAACTTATACATGCATGTTTCTCACATACTTTGGCTTCTTTTTAGTTTCAACATGTAATACTTCCAACATGAGCTGTGAGATGAGTCCCATATTTTACAGGAATATGTGTGTGGGAAGTCAATAAGTAAACTTGCAAATTGTGAATGTGGCAGCTTATTATCGACGTGCAGGAAAGTTATGGGATGGTTAGATTCTTTACATCTATGGGTGGGACTTCTTTTGTCTACAACTTAAATATACATACTTGTGACTGCCATTCCTTCTCATCTTGATTTTAAAAAGTTTCACAAATCTTTCTAATGTTTGAAATTCTCAACACTAGCATTATTTCTTGTCTTAATTTCATGAAGTAATTTTTAATATCCCTTCTTAATTTTTGATTTTCAATTTCTTCGTGAATTCTTCAAACATCTCTTTAATGACACTTTTTTTCAAGTAATCTGCTATCTAATCTTGTGTGTTTATGAATTTAAGGTCGACTTACCAACGGTTCACCAAATCATGTATGTAATATTGCTTCATCTCTATGTGTTTTGAATAAGCATGAAAAATTAGATTCTTGCTCATAGAGATTGCCGACATATTATCACACAAAAATCTTGTAGGTTCAGTTTGCTTCTGCCCAAGATAATTGAGAATCCTTCTCAACCATATAGCTTCATGTGCGGCCTCTGTGACGGTGATATATTTTTCCTCTCATGATGATAGCACCATTGTTTTTTTGGTTTTTTGAGCTTCAAGAAATTATATTTGAACCTAAACAAAATAAGTAATTAGAGGTACTATTTTCATCATCAAGAGAACCTATTAATCACAGTCAGTAAATCCAACTAGATTGGAATTTAATTTATTTACGTATTTGATCCCCAAATTCTTTGTATCTTGTAGATAACGAAGTATTTTCTATGCCATTATGAAACGATTTTTTGACGGCTTAGCCATATACATTGACATAATGCTTACAAGCATTATGTTTGAAGACTTGTGAGAAGACTCCAATTGACAATCATGAGACCAATTCTAGCCTTTACAACCCACGTCCTAAGTCAGTTCAAGAATTGCCATGTTGAGAATCATATGAACACAATCTTACGTGTCATCTGGTTTATCAAGAGTGCACTGGCTTAAGAATTAATTCTTCCCAAAAAACTATGATACAATATTAGAGGCATATTGTGATGCCGATTGGGCGGCTTACCCAGACACAAGAAAATAAATAACAGGTACTGCGTCTTCTCGAAAACAACATCAAAACTTGAAAAATAAGGAACATTATATTATTTCAAGGTCTTCGACTAACAATGAGTATATATCAATGACTCACACATGTTGTGAATTGGTTTAGATATTTCGCCTTTTATAAGACATGGGGACCAAGATTCAAACTCCAATAAGGCAATAATGTTGCGATGTAATAATAAGGTCATCATCCACATTACCCACAGTCAGGTCTTCATCAAAAGGACTAAACATATTGAGTTGGATTGTCACCTTGCTTGGAATTCCGTCACAGACAAATTTATAACTGTGATGTTTGTGTCTCTCCAAGAGAAGCAAGCTGATGTATTCATAATGCCTTTAGGGTCCTCTTATCTTAAGAAAAATATATAAAAACTGAGCATGTTGAACTTCCCCCATGCACCAGCTTGAGGGGAGGTGTTGATCTACTGGAGCAGAATATGGTGCACTGCGGGTATAGCAGACCATGGACCACAATGCAAACAACAATGGAAGTTAAGCTGCAAGAAATAAATTCACAAAGCAGGACACACAAGCCACAAAACAAGGAGATTGCGCAGTAAAGATGAAGAGATTTCGTGCATGAAAAGATAAACAGGTGCCAACTATACAGACGTCCTTGTAAATAAGGAAGAGTAGAGTTAGTGTATAGTGTTTATCAGTTGTTCATTTGTTCACTGTGTATATAAATATTTAGCTATTGCATAAATACAGATAAGGAAAATTATCCTAACTTCATCCACCAAGTCTTATAAATTTCGTCTTCCATCTGACTACCTTTGACATGTTTAGCCACGCTCTGACGATCTATTTTCTATAATTTTCAGTTCAAAGTATTTTGTCTCCAAAAACCTCGGTTATGAACACTTCTATTGCAAACTGTAATTTTATTAAAACATTAAATATTTGTGGCATATATGGCTTTGAATAAATACCATCTGATGATTAAAACAGGCGATTGCTGGCTAAGTAAAAAACAGCAATTTAAAAACGACGTAGTTTCAAATCTAAATGACCACTCCCAGTGTGACATGTGTTCTTAAATTTATTAATAATATAATTTATATTGTAATTAATGTGTGACACTATTTGATTAGAGGTTGCTACTTATAAATATCTGGTTTTGTTTAAAACCACTTAATTTTGTTTAAAACCACCTAAGTTTATGTGTAATTAATCTGGCTTTGCAGCTTGAGATAATGATCCAAATTAAAGTTTTTAATATAAATCGAGATTGTTAAGAAGACTGTGCCATCAGGGGTGGTGGTTAAGTGACAAAGAGTCCCGCCCGTGTTCCGTAAGGTAGGATGAATTAAATACATTTTGATGAAAATAATGCAGATAGGAAAAAGTGAGTGGGATCCTTTTTTTGTGTAGTTCCAGATCCACAATTAGTTTCCTATTAGATATTAATTTTTAAAGTGGAATGATAGGTTTTTGCTTGATTTAAATGTGGAAAATGTTTTAATAAATTCAACAAGTAAAAAAACTAAAAAATGGCATTGAGAACTGACAAAGTTCGTCTCTTAAAATATTATTGAATACGTTCTCATTTGGAGCTGTCGGTTTTTGCTTGATTTAAATGTTAAAAAAATACAATAATTAAATTCAAGGTGTATTTACAAAATAATCAATTTGTCTTCTTTTATTTGTTAAATAATCGAACTTATTATCTACCATTTTATAATTTTCAATGCATATTTAATATCAATAACTATCTTTAAATGTCAAACTTTAATCATTTAATTATATCATAATCAATATAAAAAATCATTCTTCACTAATAATAATCTATCAATTTTACTTTTTGCATAAAATTAAAAAAAAATTAACCATCAATCTATTAAATTTGCTTAGCAGCTAGCATTAATATCTTCTTAATTTATTCAATTTAACTTTAAATGACTAATATATTAGGACGGAGAATAAAATGAGACTCGTTGACATGCGTATTTTTGACCCTTTATATTTGTCAAGTTATGTTTTAGGAGTCAGTTGCAGCCAAATAATTTCGGGAAGTCCGAGTCGAACCCAGAGGAGCAAGCATCGTTGTTTATAGCAAGACATTGGAGGAACATGAGAACCATCTGCGGATGGTGCTACAAAAGTTGAAAGACAACAAATTATATGTGAAGTGGGAGAAATGTTCCTTTGCAAAGAGAGGCATCAACTTTCTGGGCCATAAAATTGAAGAGGGGAAGATCCGCATGGACGAAAAGAAAGTCCAAGCTATTCGGGATTGGAGAACCCCGACGAGCGTCAGCGAACTTCGCTCATTCCTTGGACTTTGCAACAACTATCGGAGATTCATCCGTAATTACTCCGAGATTGTGGCTCCGCTGACTGATCTACTTCGAAAGAATGAAAGGTGGAATTGGGGAGAACCTTGTGAAGAGGCCTTCGAGAAACTTAAAGTGTCCATGATGGAAGAGCCGGTTCTCGCAATGCCTGATATGTCCACACCTTTTGAAGTACATACTGATGCTTCAGATGTGGCCTTGGGAGGGGTATTAATGCAAGAAGGCCACCCAATTGCTTATGAAAGTCGAAAATTGAAAGACGTGGAAAAGAGGTATACGGCTCAAGAGAAAGAGTTGTTGGCCATTATTCATTGCTTGCGAGTATGGAGACATTATTTATTGGGAGCTCGGTTTATTGTACGAACGGATAATATTGCAGCGCGCTACATCTTGACTCAGCCGAATCTCACAGCGAAACAAGCCCGATGGCAAGAGTTCTTAGCTGAATATGATGTGGTGATAGAGCACCGAAGTGGGAAGACAAATCAAGTTGCGGATGCATTAAGCCGAATCGCAAACCTTGCAAGTCTTTGTAAATTAGCCCACTTATCGACCAGTGGAGTGTCTTTGTCATTGGGAGGATCGATCCAGAATGGATTGGACAAGGACCCATTAGCAAAAGCGATCAAACAACTAATCGAAGAAGGAAAGACTCGACGCTTTTGGATTGAGAATGGGTTGATCTGGTCCAAAGGGAGGAAGATATACGTGCCGAAAGTAGACAACTTGAGACGCTTGATAATGCACGAATGCCATGATACTTTGTGGGCAGGACATCCAGGATGGAAGAGAACTTTAAGTCTTATTCAACGCTAGTACTTCTGGCCTCGCATGAAAGAAGATGTTACATGCTACACAAAGACTTGCTTGACTTGCCAACAAGATAAGGTGGAAAGACGCCGAACTTCCGGTCTTTTAGAACCCTTAAAAGTGCCCACAAGGCCTTGGGAAAGCGTTTCCATGGACTTTATCACTTGCTTGCCAAAGGTTGGTGATTACACAAGCATATTAGTTATTGTTGACAGATTCCTTAAGTACGCTACCTTCATTCCTGCACCAAAATCTTGCTCCGCGGAAGAAACAGCGTTCTTATTCTTCCGACACATCGTAAAATACTGGGGAGTGCCACAAAGCATAGTAAGTGACCGAGATGGAAGGTTTACAGGGCACTTTTGGAAGGAGCTTTTCAAACTGATGGGTTCGCAATTAAAGATGTCTACGAGTTATCATCCACAAACTGATGGACAAACGGAACGCTTTAATGGGATGTTAGAACAATATTTGCGGCACTTTGTGAATGCAAACCAGACAAACTGGGTCAATCTGTTAGATAATGCCCAGTTTTGTTTCAATCTACACAAGAGTTCGACTTCTAACAACAGTCCCTTTGAAACGGTAATGGGCCAACAACCATTTATGCCCCATACCTCACTGGGTCAATATACGGGGAAATACCCAAGGGCATTCAAGTTCTCAAGAGAATGGAAGGTGAGTAATGATGTAGCTAAAGCATACTTGGAGAAAGCTTCAAAAAGGATGAAGAAGTGGGCGGATAAGAAGAGGAAGCCATTGGAGTTCACAGTTGGAGACTTGGTGTTGGTGAAAGTGCTTCAAGAACAACTAAGGTTCCTCCGAAGCAAAGACAAACGCTTAATCCGGAAGTACGAAGGTCCTCTCCCGATTATCGCTAAGATAGGGAATGCAGCATGTGAGAGTCCAAGCTTGTCCAGGGCATTGTTACGCCTATGGCCGCTTGTTTTCATTGTTAAAATGTAGTATGTTTGTACAAGCACTAGTCATGTTTGTTCCTATGGGAATGGAAAAAGTCCCATTGGCTCTTTACGGGGGAGTGGATAGTTCAGCGTTGTAGTTGGGCTACTCCACTCGGATAAGGTGCGTCCTTCGAGTCCCTAATCTTTGTATAGGCGTGCCCCCGTGCCTACTTGCGTGTAATCTTTTCGATGTTAATGAAATGTGCCTTTTCATTTTAATCGATGTCCCGACTCGTTCGATTTACATGATAGCATCATTTGTGCCTCCTTTTTACGAATACCTTACTTATGTGATCCTTTGTTGCCTTAAAGGTACTCGAGAGCGCGATAAAGGCTGACTTGCGGGTTCTTGCGTGAGCCAACAAGTGCCGCACGAGCTGGTCCGAGACTTAGCCCGTGACACCCAGCTACCCCGTCGTGTGAGTGATGTCAAAATCATAAGTTGATATTATTTCAAGACTATATTATTTTCATTGTTTTATATAAAGAGTATACTCGCTTTTGATTTATTTTGAATAATATCTTTATTTTTTTACTATCACGGTAACACCAGTGGACTAGGGTTTGAAACTGTTGATACTATCCACAGAATGTGTTTTTTAACATATATTCGCCATTAACATAGGCATATTCGGCATGTGGTGATTGAGTAATTGCTTTAGGAATCCGTTTTTGCTAATGATTGATTTGTTATATCAATCCTCCGCTACTGACTGCGGAAATAGACAAGTAGAGTATTCTTTAAAAGGGATAAAACCCAAAAGGGGCACTGAACTATCACCGCTTACCCAATTGCAGTCAGAACTACCACGATTTCCAAAAAGGGGTCCCTTTTGAGTTTTTCCCCTATTTAAAACAAATCAAAAGGTATGACGGTCTTGACAAAAAACATAAAAAAAGTTATTAGTGAAAAAAAAATCTCATAATTCACAATCCATCGCCTCTGCTTGTTTTTTACACTTTAGTATGAGAGTAACTCACAGTGTTTTGTTTGAATTTGAAAAGAATTCTTGGCTTCTTCATCCACATCTATAAGCTACTGCTGATTTGGGTTATAGTGTCCAATCCACCATACTTTTCCTGAATTCCCATTTTATTCAATAGGCAGTGAAGTATCTCATGACCAAATGGGCATTCAAAGAACATGTGGTTAGTACTTTCATTTGGGTCTGCACATAAAACACAGTTTAGATCTGTATTGATCCCAAATTTAGACTGTCTATCTCTAGTATTCAATCTCTTTCTACATGCAAGCCAAGTAATAAGTGTGTGTTTCGGCAAAACAAGTTTATTCCAACACAACCTATATAATGTAAATTCTTGTAAACTTTCATCTTTGATCAGATGCCAATAAGAGGCTGCACATGTGAGCTACTTACCTGGAACATTCCATCTTGCCTGCTAGTAGGGCAATGATTTATCCTATTTTAGTTACCTATATTTGATATAATTAAGTCATTTCTGAATAATTATGAGTGATTTATATTTGATTTTATCTCTTACAGGTTGAATAAGGCAATGATTTTGTCTTTTTTCTTGTCTCTTGTAGGTTAAGGGGCTCAGTTGTAAAAAATCAAACTTCAAAGGTCAATCTGCAATTAAAGAAAAATTCAGGCACCTAACTATAATTTTCAAAAGTTATGGATCCAATTTGTAAAGATACCAACTTTAGGGACCGAATTGTAATTTTTGGAAGTTCGTGGGTAAACTGTCGAAAAAAGAACTTCAAGGGCACTATGTAAATAGTCATAAGTTTGGACCGATTCTGACCATACTGACCTTCTAACTTACCCGATTCACACCTTGCTGACACGTGGTGGGCCCGAAAAAGGTATATTTGATGCTTGTCTCTTTAGCCCTTCTTCAGGATAATTACAAGTTGACATATCAACTATAAATAGAAAGCTTATGGCTCATACTTCACATCTTCGCACACACAGAAGTTTGAGGATTATTCCATTCAAAGTTGGAGGATCACAATAGTAAGCTTTTTTCTACCACCCCTAGTTTTACTTTCATATGATGCATAATGAGTAGTCTCCCTATTCTAGGATCCGACGGATCCTAAGTTGTTGTGAACTCGGATCCACGTTGTTTAATTAGAAGTATTTTCGTTCATATTTATTCGTGCTCTTTGAATATACTGTGTTTGATTGGTGTAGGATTTATTGACGAATTTATCTTGCATATATTATTTTAGAGACGTCTAGGAACGTGTTTATTTAGAGTTTAACTATGCATGCTATAAGAACTTAGTTGAGGATTAAATCTATTACCCTCTAAGCTAGGATATCCATCCCATGAAGACCAGGATCGGGTTGGGTGGGATACTCTGTTTAGTTGTACTCAATTTTCCTAGTCAACCGAAGACCGAAATCGGGAGTTGGCCTACGAATCTTGACTAGTTTATTTATCCTCCTGCATGTTTAAGAAATATTAGTGTATCACTCTTTGACTAGAATTTGTGAGCTACGAAGACTAGAATACGGAAACAACACAATACGAAATCAATTATAGTCAAAAAATTGCCACGTAGGAACACCCAAAAGTCGGACTTGCATGTGAATTATTGAGTGGTATGCAATTTATTAAAATTGCATGATACGTTGTGGATCATTATTTATGCTTAAAGGATAACATGAGAATTTACATGTACCTTAGGTGAAGTAGAAATTTTAGGATGTTTCCATACTCTGAATACAACTTCCCTTTAATTGCTTTAGCTTTGCGTAGTTACCAATTCAGCCCAAAACCAATCAACTTCAATTAAATATTCATTAATTCGGATATTAGTACCTCTGACAAGCCTTACTTGCTCTTTTGGGTTTGACTCGGACTTTTCGAATATATTTGACTGCAACTGATATCTGAAACATAACATTGACAGTTTATATAGTCAAAAATACGCACTGTCACCTGTCCTCCCATCGCAACTGCCATATATCTATTTTGCTGCAAGCATTGTACAATTTTCCACATAATCTATGAAACGTTTACATGAACATGCACATTTAAAACATCTCTATCTTTCACAAAATACATGTGTATCCATTTAATCCCCAATAAATTTTTATTCAATAGAATGTCCCATCCTTGAGTTAAAACCAAAGCCTCATTGTTCTCCTCAAATCTCCTTATACCTAAGCCACCTTTCTTCTCAGGGCAGCAAACTTTGTCCCAGATCATTAGGCTCCTTTTAGATTCCCACTTACTTGCTAAAAGGAATTATCTACATTTCCCTTCTATTTCCTCAACTACAGATTTAGGAAAAAGAAATACTCTACCCCAGTAGTTAGCCATGGTGGACAATACTAGGGGAGAGCATTGTTCATTGAAAACCGATTCACCGAACCGATATAGCTTAACCGAATTAATTCAGTTCAGTTAATTCGGTCAAAAACTAAAATTTTTTTGGTTAATTCGGTTCAGTTAATGGAAGAGAAATTTTTGAGTTCGATTAATTTGGTTAATTTTTTACATATAAATATATTGATTTGATATATTATATTTATTTTGTTCGGTTAATTTTTGTTAATTGGTTGTTTAACTAATAACCAAATTAACCGAATTATTAGTTAACCATAATTCGGTTCGGTTATCTGTCGAGACCTTTAGGATTCGATTAATTTGGTTCGGTTAACCAAACAGCAATTCAGTTCGGTTAACCGACCGATACTTTCCTCTAGACAATACTGATTTTATCAGGATTAGTCTTCCAACATAAGATAGCAACTTCCAAGTCATGGGGTTTCTCCAGCAGCAGATTGGGGTTTCTCAGCCGTTATTTGAAGACATTCCCGTTCCTCGAAAACGTCTTCAATTTCGTAACGGAGCTCCCCTCATTCTCTTCGC